>APFE031001843.1:0-17862 GCA_000404065.3 Pinus taeda | reverse complement strand
TCCCAGCTACTCAAACTCAAGATTTCAACAACCAGTAGCCACAGACTCCATTGCCCAATGGACTAACATTATCTACAGATTTCCACTTTAGGTACAGAAAGACATCCTTCCAACCAAACATAAACCAAAACCCTTACTTCATAACTAGCCTAAAATCTCCACAGAACAGAGACAAACCTTAAAGAGAGAGCTCTCTCTGATTACAGTTGGGCTAGAAGCTGTAATCCAAAGATTGGTTAGTGGTTACCCCGGCCGTATTCCCTTGGGAGTCAAAGGGAACAACCTGGGTGTTAACAGGGGGCACAAGTGAATTTCATCAAAATGTTAAGTTTCCTTGTAATATTTGTTAAGTATAATACTTAACTCATGAGTTCCCTCATATGGATGAAGTCCATCATTTCCTTGCGCTATTGACAGCCATCCAACAACTGATAATTTTAAATAATACATTATCCTAGCAAAAGGTTGAGGATATTGCACAACCATTTGTTGTTGTGGTTGGGCGGAAACAATGTGCTTGTTTGCATGATGAATGGACAAGTCAACTTGTCTACAAGAGTAAAATACTATGACCCTCCTGAGTTGAGTTATGCTCCTAAGGACTTGGCCACCCTTCTTTCTTCCACTGGACCTATCACGTTAGATAATTTTGTGGAACCACTATTTTCACCCCCCTAAGGGTGTTCTTTGTAAGTCAACACACAATCTAAATATGTGGGCTACCTAACATTACAATATTGTTGAGGACCTAAACCAAGCACCATGTTCCATGTTTTCTTTGGAGGTTATGCAGAGATATCCTATGAAACATAGAGATTTGTTGACTGCTATTGGAGGGTTGGATCCCTCAGAGTCTAGTTTGATGGTGTTTTATGTTGACTCCCCTCATTATAGGCTCTCCTATTAGGTATATTTTTATATTAAAATATGTATCTTTCATAAGGACATCTATCACACTTTAGTGAATGAAGGGTCGTCTACCAGTGTCATGTCTGTATCATGATGGAAGTTATTAATTCTCTTACACTTGCTAATTCAAGTACTACTTTACAGGCATTTGATGGACATCATTTCATGCCTCGAGATGTTTTTCCAAAGTTTTCCATTGAGGTAGGGGGAAAGACTACCCATGTTGATGTTGAATTTGTAGATTCTCCCTTAGATTATAATTTTCTCCTTAACTGTAGTTGGTTTTATCCATGTGTGGTGTTGTGTCTTCGGTGTTTCATATGAGTCACTTTCCCCATGAAGGTAAGATTTTCATGATATATCAATTATACTATTATATACTCTCGACCAAGACTCCCAATGTAGGTATTTTTGTGCCATTCATTGAAGATAACCTTGTAGCTTATGAGAATGTTGGTGCGAGACTGTTTAAAATCCTGTCTCTTATCGATCTCTTTCATTTACCCCCCCTGAAATTCCTTCTTCTTCTTTGAATACTCGTATTCATATGATCTCTTATTCCACATATGGACTCCATCTGTCTCCTGAAACTTGGGTGTTGTCTCCTTCTATGGGTGTAGATCAACAAGGTGAGCATGTGTCACCTTTAAAAGAAACTATTTCCTCTTTGGTAATCATGTTAGTACTCCCTGATGCTTGTTATAAACTCCATCCCAATATGAAATATGATCATGATACCTTGCCCACACAGGTCGTAGCTCTCCCTCTTCCATGTGACTCCCTCGATGACAAGTCTTCTTTTTGATAAGTCACCATGGAGGTCATATATTCACTTATTGATAATCCTAGGGATATTACACCTCTTCATGCCTCTACTCTCCTCTCAGTCTATTATAACCCTATTTGCAACTCCACCATAACAAGAGAAACCCAAGTTAAACTTACCTTAATTGTTGGCTATAATATATCCCCTTTCACCTTTTCTTTTATGAATGTGGTATTTATTCCATGTTAAAAGGGTTAAATTACACAATTGATCAATTTCTCATAGTTATTTTGTCAAAATGTCATAATTGTGAAACAATAATTATTTCATAATTGAGAAAAAGGGTTCTAGAGTGTGTCATTCCCAAGGAGATCAACTTGACCCACTTATGTATGAGTTTCTTAGGGGTCCATTATTGTAAAGCTTTCCTAAGTGGTCAAGCCCCTAGGTTTTTAGATACATCCTCCTTGAGGATAGAATGAACTTATATCTTATCGTATTAAGAGGAAAGGGAATACGGTCTGGTGTCCATAATATAGAGCAGGAGCTCTAATCTTGTGGGAAGTTATCCTTTTTAGGAGGAGGAGACTAAGTTACGAGGTGAATAGGAGGTTCATCTCATGCTTAAGGTATAATTTCTATGTATATTCCATGTTACTATGATATAAAATGATTCCCTTCCATATTTCTATTGTGTAATTCTATGATATATTGCATGTTGGATTGTGTTGTGCACTAATCTTGTGATTATAGGGAAGTAGGAGATCTTTCTTGTGTACACGTGCCAAGAAAGGCATAGGAACTAACATATTTTTTAGATATTCTTTCAAGCTCGCTGCAATAACAAAGACAAGGATTTGGTGATAAGTCTGGTAACTCCTATTACTCTTCTTTGACAATTATTGTCTGCATAACTAAGGAATTGTTTGAATCACATCTTGTTGTTAAAATTCCAATCTTCTATGTTGTTACAATCACTATAGCCCAGTTCTTAACTTTAATTTGAAATCATTCCAAAATAGTTTAATATTCCAATGGTCCATAGTAATTATAGATAGAACAATAAATGTAATGAGCAGTGAGAGACAATCAAGAGCAATAAGGGACACAAGGATTTGTTCAAGGACTAGGGAAAAACCCACAATCGGGAAAACCCTTTCAAATTCTTCAAGATTTTCATAAACTTTTCAACAAAGGGATACAATGATTTCATTCATCAACAAATTCAAAGTCAATTCTTTGACCATTGAGCGAAACCGATATTCAAAAGCTAATAGATGAGCCCAAAATTCAAATTTTGTCAAACTATTAAATTTTCAATTTTGGTCAAAGTCACAATAGTCAAAGATACCCGTGCACTTCATGTTCCTCATGCACACTTCGTATGACACATGCGTACTTCATGTGACAACTTCACAGTTTCTGTCAAAGCTTCACACTTCTTGTGAGACCTTCGCACTTTTTGTGATAGCTTCACACTTCCTATGAAACCTTCACACTTTCTGTGATATCTTCGCACTTCCTATGAAACCTTTGCACTTCCTATGAGACCTTTTCACTTCATATGAAACCTATAGTTTAAGATAGAACAAACCTCGAAAAGAAGAAGAAAATTATGTGTAATGATGATACCAAATGAGGTTCCTTAAATTGTATTTATAGGCATTAGAGGATGGCTAATTAGCCTTTTAGGATAACCTTGACGTTTGTGCCATTGTGGGTTTCCTCTTTAAAAATTATTTTTTCCTTAACCAAATTAAATTATTCCAAGGGAAATTTGGGGCTACTCTAAATCAGGAAGATGGTCCAATGTCCCTAATATGCCAAATTAACACTTCCTCTCAACTAGGGATAAATTTTTTACCACATCAAGAATCTCATCTCGAATGTCTCAACATCATCAAGCCATCTATCATCTTTGTTTATTACTACTCATCTCTTCTCATCTGTTAAACACTCTTGAACCCAACAGAAGAATAATTTGAGATCGTAGGGTAGCTCAAGATACCACCCTATATATCAAGACAAGAGGAAGGATATTACTTACCATAGAAGGTAAGGATCACAACTATGTTATTCACTATTGATCTTCCCATCAGGACCCTAAATATTCAAGTTGCAGAACACCTTCATCCACTACCTTGGGAGGAGATACACACTTACAATGAATGGTAAGGATCAAACACAACCCAGTGAACTTGGGGGAGATACACACTTACCTTGCAAGGTAAGGATTAGGCATGCCCAAGTCACCTCTCAACCTATTAGCTAGATGGAGAGGAACAATCCCAACGAGCCTAGCTTTTGGGTAGGATGCATACTAGGGTATACTCATCAAGGGGATATACACACTTACCATGAGGTAAGGATCAATCATAACCATGAGATGACAATAGGGGAGATACACTTACCATGAGGTAAGGATTAGACACGCCTGTTGTTCATGAGTTTCCTCAACCCCAAGAGCTCTCCGAATCAATTCCTCACCCTTGAAGCTTAGACAAGGGGAAGATCATTTTTGGGACCCTTACTTGAGAGGGTCACATCCATCAGTCCAAGCTACTCTCTCAAGACCAAGAACTTCCCTTTCGGAAAAGCCTTGGTGATTATGTTTGCAATTTGATCATCAGCTGAAATATGATGGAGTCTCACGATTCCTCTCTGCACCATGTCACATATATAGTTATATTTGATATCAATATGCTTGGACTTGTCATGAAACAATATACTCTCTGCTAATCGGATCCCACTACTATTGTCACAATATATCTTTCATATCCAAGACCTGCTCAAACAACTCTCTAAAGAGCTTCCTCAACAACTAGCGAGGCTATCATAAATGTATTATTCCTCAGTCATACTCAAATCCATAGACTTTTGTTTCCTGCTCATCCAAGATAACATGGTATATCCCAAGCTAAACAACACCTAAATGTTCTCTTCCTGTCAATAACATTTCCATCCTAGTTAACATTAGTGTATCCATGAAGTAATACATTTTTGTTATTATATATCATATGAAGATTGATCATCCCATACAAATATCTAACCACATGCTTGGCAGCAACCCAGTGTGCATGAAGTGGCTCGGTCATAAACTGTCTCAAGGTGTTCACAAGAAAACATATGTACGTACGAGAGTTCACAAGAAACATTAATGCTCCAATCAATTAATGATACTTAGAAGGGTTAATTAAGTCGGGTCCAACAACATCGCCACATAACTTCTTGAAATTTATTTCCATCAAGGTGGCTAAGGATTTGTACTCTATCATTCCAAATCCCTCTAATAGCGTCGTGACATATTTTCCTTGAGAAAGGAAAATCTCTTTGGGTCTTTGCCAAACCTCTAATCCCAGGAACTAATGCATCATACCAATATCCTTCATCTTAAACTTAGAGGCTGGGTCTCTCTTACACTTGATCATCAAAGGTTGACTACCTATTAAGAATAAATCGTCAACATATAAAACAAAAATCAAAGGCATACCTTGGACCACTTTTAAGTAGAGGTTAGGGTCAACACTGCTTCTCGTGGATCCAAGCTTCACTAGGTAAATGTCAATGCAGGCATAACAAGATTCGGGGGCTTGTTTCAAACCATATAATTCCTTATTCAACCAACAAACATGAGTCTTCTTGCCCTTTACTTCAAATCCTTAATGTTTCTCAACATATACTTCTTCTTGTAGTATTCCATGAAGAAATTGCATCCTTACATTCATCTGGTGAAGGGTCTATTCTTGAATAGTAGCAAGGGAAAAAAATGATCTAATGGTGGTGTAGTGAGAAATAGGTGAAAAGATGTCAACATAATCTTCTCCCTCTTTTTTGGAGAATCCTCTAGCCATGAACATTTCCTTGTACTTTTCAATTCTTCTAGAAGTTCCATGTTTGATCTTGTGTAGTCATTTTGAGGTTACGATGAACTTTCCTATAGGTCATGAAACAAAGTCCCATACATCATTCTTCATAATGGATTCAAACTCTTCATCCATGGCATCCTTCCAAACCTATTCTTTAACTTCATTTTCAAATGTGGGAGGTTCAACCTGAATGATATTGCTCATAGTTATGACATACCCTTGATATCTACATGTCTTATTACTTTCTCTAAAGGTCCCTTTGGCAATAATATGTCTATTAGCAGCCTGTAATGTATCACGAAGCCATAATGGTCTCTTCCTGGCAGGGTGATCACTTGGAGGAGGATCCAAGGGGTCAACTGGCTCCATGGGATCATCATCAACGTCTTTCTTCGGTTTGGGCATAGAGGGACCTTCTAGTAGGTTGATATCATTATCTTTCTTCTCAAGTGGAGGAGGAAGGTCTCCTGCTTTTCCAAGGGAAACATATTCGTCAAAGGTTACATCCCTGCTAAACTCAATATTCCTTTGGCTAGATATCTATATATATATATATATATATATTCTAAATTCTTTAGAATTTCCACAATACCCAACAAGTGTACATTTCTTTCTAGTAGCTTCTAGCTTTTTCCTTTTATCCTTCAGCATATGAAAGTACACAGGGCAACCAAATAACCTGAGATGTCTAATGTTAGGCTTCACACCTATCAACATTTCTTCAAGAGTCTTGTTATCCAGAGCTTTATGAGGAACCTTGTTTTGTACATAGACTATTGTATTTGTTTCTTTTCCCCAAAGGAACTTCGGTAAATTTTGATCATGGAGCATGGCTCAGGAAACTTCTACGATGGACCTATTATTTCTTTCAGCCAATCCATTGAATTCAAGATTGTAAGGTATGATAGTATCCTTCTTGATACCTTCCTTCCTTTAAAAGTCAATGAACTCATTTTAAGTGTACTTTCCACCATTATCGAACCTGGAGAACTCAATTTTATTTCATGTTTGACTCTTTATCGATGCCTTGAATTCCTTGAACATATAAAAAGCCTCATCCTTATGCTTGAAGTAGTATATTCATGTCTTCCTATAGAAGTAATCAATAAATATTATGTAGTAGATATGGCCACCAAAAGAGTGCATTGGCGTGGGTCCACATAGGTCATAATGAATGAGTTGAAGAATATCATTGGTCTTGTTCATGCTAGAGGGGAATAGTCTTCTTGTCTTCTTTTCACTTGCACACCCTTGAGATACTCAAGCATGGCTAGCTTGAACATTAGATATCCTATAAAATAACTTCTTTAACTTCGGTAGGGCTTCATAATGTAGATGTGCCAATCTTCAATGCCATAGCTCATATATCAAATGAGTTTATACACTAGTATTTAATATTTCATAAATTATAATTTTAAAATTTAAATTATTATTATTATTATACCAAAAGAGTTACCCATCTAATTTATATATTTTGTAAATATTAATTCTAAAATTTAAATTATTATTATCATATTTATGTTAGAAATATTTTAAAATTATTAAAATGAAATATTTGTGTATAAAGTTTTGTAATATACTTCAAGATACGCAGCAACGAGCTGCCAATAATTCATTAGTACTACAATCATTCTATTTATTTTTGTGACTTTAGCTGACTTTACTCATTTTACACGTTGCTGCTGACATTTAAACTTAATATGCATTTTTAAAAACTGCTAATGAAGTATTTGTGAATGTAATGTTCATAATTAAATTGCGGCAGTGAGTGTTGAAGCTAGGACACTGAGTTCGAATAGTTTACTCATTTTATATATTTTTAAAAATTTATTATGAGATTGGCTTGTTGGTGAATTTAGTTCGTACTTCAAAGCTATTCCACATCATTTAGATTGATACCCTCACAGTTGTTAGTTTATTAATTTGATGAAGAATTTTTGAAATTCGATTAAAATGAAAAAAAAAATTAAAAAGTAACATTTTCAGTTTAAATTAAATAATTTTAATAAGATTTTTAAAACATTAATGGTTTGAGTTTTAATGGTATTTTGGAAAGTAAATTTTATTTGCAAAGTTAGAATGATTCTAGTGAATTAATTTATGTTTTAATTAATAATAAGTAATATAATTATCTTTTACGAGGTAGGCATTGAATTTTGTTATCAAACATTTCGAATATTTTGAGTAGTAAGGGTTACTTCCGTGGTGGTAGTGTTCTATTTCTATGGTTTGAGCTCTTTTTTTAGTTTATTTAGGTGGTTTTTTTCCATAGATATTGTAGTTTTATGAGTTTTTTGTAATTGTAATAATGTATATACCAGTTTACATTCATTTAACATGAATTTATCATGTGTTGAGAGGGATCAAATCTCTTTAAGTACAAATCTTTTTTGGGTGTGTATAATTTGAGGAAAGATTTTCACTTCGAGGGATTTGATCTCTCTCAAGGCATGGTAGACGGTGTTAGATGGATTTAAGCTAGTTCTAGTTGAAGGCAGCAATATCACATTTTTAGATTATCATTATTGTGTATGTTTAATATAAAATTCAAAATTCCCATTATGTTTTCATTGCTTGGCATGACCATATCATTCTCTTGTTTATTTTGGTCTGTGATTCTTTCTTTGAATGGTTTGTAAGTCTTGGATACTTTGAGTGGTTTGTGTGTTTATCTATTTGGATTTGAATGGTAATGTTTCTTAATGTTACAGTTGTTGTGTTATATTTTTATATGTGTATATAATTGTCTATTAGTAATTAGTTCGTGATGAAGAAAGGAGACAATCTTGTCAATAGTTTGCAGTAGGATTGATATTGCACATCTATTTCATTTAATTTTAGGTATCACAACTTTTGACAACTAATTAGTTCTAAATAGTGTTCCTCTAAATATTACAAAATATATCTTGAAGAGTAGTTTTAATAATTCGTTGCATCAAGATTACTCTCAAAATAATTTGTTTCTTTGTTTATGCTTGAAATAATTTTTTTCCTTCAAAAATATTTTGATGATTTTTTTTGTCTATAATATATTTTGAAAAATCAAAAACTAATGTATTTTTGAATTTTTTTTAATGGGTGGCCACTTTTATAAAATATTTACATTATTTGTTTCTCCAAACAATATCGCATATCCTTCAAGAATATTTTGATTTGTTTTGATGTTTATAAAATACGTTTTCCTCTTATAAATATTTTGAATACATTGTTGTATGCAATTACTCTATTAGAAATTTTGAATATATGTAATTATCTCTTAGTAATTAGTTGGTGATGAAGAAAGGAGATGATATTATCAAGGATTAATTTGCACTTTGCAAGAGGATTGATTTTGCACATCTCTTTTATTTTAATTCTAGGTATCCAATAGTTTCCCTATACATATTATTAAATATGTCTTAAAAAATATATTTTTTAATAATCTACACCGTGAGGATTACAACATCTAATGAATCTGTTGCAAACAATCAAATAGGATTAGAAAATGATATCTACGCTGAAATCAATGCATCTAACGCAAGACATCATATGATATTATAAATCAACATCTACATTGAAAGCAATGTGTCTAGTGCAAGCAATCAAATAGGATTAGAAATCCACATCTACACCCAAATTCATGCGTGTAGTGCAAGCAGTCAAATAGGATTAGAAATCCACATATACACTAAAATCCATGCATCTAGTGCAAGCAATCTTAATCCTGTATGGAAGGGAAAATTACAAGATCAACTAAGATCACTGATTGCGAAGAACAAGGCAGATCTCACCTTCCAGCTCCTGCAAGATCTGTCATTCACATTTATAGATCTATCCTGATGATGAGCCACGGTGGATGGCTCGAAACGTCGATTCTAAAAATAATGGATACGATAATTCCAGAAGAAAATTCTACACAATGAAATAGGATTAGAAATCCAAATCTACATTGAAATCAATGGATCGAGTAATCAAATATAATTAGAAAAAACATCTACACTAAAATCAATGCATCTAGTGCAAGCAACCATATAGGATTAGAAATCATCATTTACATTGAAATCAATCCATTTAGTGCAAGAAATCTTCTTACCTCCCTCCCCCATCCATCTAATCTTGAAAAATATTTTTAATAATTTACAGTCTCAATATTAACAACATCTAATCCATCTAATGGAACCAATCAAATAGGATTAGAAATCATCATCTAAACTGAAATCAATGCAAATAGGACAAGAAATAGTCTTCCCTCTTTCTCCCCTCCATCTATATCTATATCTCCCTCCATCTCTCCTTTTTTGGCTCGCTATCTCACCCTCCCAAACACACACACACACACTCTCTCTCCATATATATCTATCTCTCCCTCCCTCCCTCTATCTCTCACTTCTTCCCTTTCTTCACCTCCCATATATATCTTTATCTCCTTATACCTCTCCTTTGTCTCTCTATATCAAACCCAAAACATGCACACTCTTTCTCCATTTATGGATATATTTTCCTCCCTCTTCCTCTCTCTCCCCCATCTATCTCTCTTCTCTCTTGTTCTCCTCTTTCCCTCCCTCTCTATCTTCCTTATCACTCCCTCTCTCTCTCCACCTTTCTCTCTCTATGTATTTATTCTTACATCCCTTTCTCTTTCCCTCCAACTCCATCTCTCTCCCTCCCTCTTTCCTTCTCACTCTCATGTTCTCTCTCTATTCCTTGCTCTCTCTCCCTTTCTCTCTGACCTCCCTATGTTTCTCTCTATCCCCCTTCTCTATTCACCCTCCAACCCTCCATATCTCCCTTATCACTACCTCTATTTCTCCACCTCTATGACTTTATGTCTTCGTATATATATAACAAATTGAATATCATATTAAATTTAATGTTGTATTAATCTAAAGTTTTTAAATTTAATAGTATTAATATTAGATTTAATAATGTATTTTATGGCATGATAAAAAAAATTTATAACAAAACTACATCAAAATAATATTTTCAAATATTAGAATGTTGATGTGTAAAAATTTATGTTTTTAAAGGCATTAATATATCCATAAGATATGGTTTTTCCCGTTCATTTTACAAATATTTAATCAAAAGAAACCTTACAAGATTTTGAAGTAGGATTTTCCATTTTTTGTGTGTTGAATTAACCTCTTTTCCTTTAATTTAAGAGATGCTATTAGCTTTAGTAGATGAGTAAAGATGTTTAATATTTTATCTAATTTGAAATTTTAATGTGGTATAAAATTTTGTTAAGGTAAATTTATGTTCCATTCAAATTCATGTATATGATAAATAAACTATTAAATGCATGAGATAGTTTATTATCCATTCAAGTTAATAATAATACATAATTATATTTTAATTATTAATCTTAGTCCATTAATAATAAAAATAGATATAATTTAAGATTCCAAGCAATGTTTAATTTTGGCCAACATTAATAAAAAAGTATTTTATTATTTTTTAAAAACATGACATACTTATACATCTGTTTGCCAAATACACCTAAGACAATTAAAATAAAAATATTTTTATTATTTTTAAAAACATGACCTATACTTGCATATCTGATTGTCAAATACACCTAGAGACACAATTATTATAAAAACTGTTGTTTTTTTGTTTCTCTCTTAAAAAAAAATGTAATATCATTATTAATTTAAATTAAAAATTGTTTTTAGCTTTCTTATTTAAAAAAATGTAACAAGAATTTGCGAGCACAAACAGAGTTGGTAAT
Source organism: Pinus taeda (assembly GCA_000404065.3). Taxonomy (NCBI): domain Eukaryota; kingdom Viridiplantae; phylum Streptophyta; class Pinopsida; order Pinales; family Pinaceae; genus Pinus; species Pinus taeda. The sequence goes on along the minus strand of APFE031001843.1, from coordinate 6,611 downwards.
TGAATTTGGTTTTAGAAAACCATTACTCAGTTGTTTTATTAATATTTTAAATGAAATGATTCGATCATCATTTTCGAAGCATGTAGGTTTCTCAGAAATGATGTACAGCGGTTATCAGAGAATTATATATAATTTTTTATCCAATAGAACAAAATCACCATTTAGTTTCTCTATTAAGTCAATTTTTATTATATTAGGAATCCTTTCAAAAGATCAAAAGTTGTATATATATAAACTAGCAATTGTTCCAAAAGGTATAAAGAGAGTTTGATAGGATTATTAAATTAGAATTGTTGAATTTCTAGAGATGTTGGTTCAACCCTAACACATGAGCAATTTGAGCTGCCTAAAGGTCTTCTAATTGTTTGTGTTTTTTATTATTGTAAAGTTATATTGATAATTTATAACACATGAGCAATTTGAGCTGCCTAAAGGTCTTCTAATTGTTTGTGTTTTTTATTATTGTAAAGTTATATTGATAATTTATTGGTTTTACTTTCAAAAGCTTGAAGGAATTTCAAGAGTAAGAATAGAATTACTTTGTGGGATAGGATCCCAAATGCTAAATTGATTGATTTAATTTGGGTGGACTAGAAACCTTGAACGCTTTCATAGTTGTACATCTGTTGAGTTCTGTTGGATGTTGGTGATCATATCGTCTCCCCTGCAACAACGGATTCATTTTTATTAAGTTCATATGAAACATTTATTACAGCCATAAGAGCATTAAAATCTAAATATAAAGTGAAGAAATCATCAACTTCAGAGGATAATTCTATTTCTGTGGCTTCCTCTACAATAACCTTACTATTGGTTGCTATCGTTTGGTTGCAGCAAGCATCCCGCGGTTTTCTTCGGCTCTCCTGATGAGATAAAGCATCACACTCTCCACTGGTCCAGACGGAAGATATTTACTCACCTGGAATCCCACTTTTACCAAACCCAGAGATAGACAGTCCGACATGCCCTTCAATTGAGCGAACTATAACCCACTCTACCCTCCTTTCATAATTCCCAATTCTTCAGCCTTACCATCGGCCAATTTTGCTGATAAATAATTACCATTACAAATAATGAATCAAATCCCATAATTGAACATTCTGATATGAACACAATAATAATGAAATTCTGAAATTAGGCTTACCAGACTCGAAATTGTGCGTAGCTAGTAGCAGTGATGCTTCGCCCTTAGAAATCTTCTCTAGCATCAACGAAGTGCAGGCGTTGTAATAGTTGTGTGTCTGTAATCAGAGAATGTACAGGGGAAGGGGTGCCAAATGATTTTGCCTCGACACTTTCTCTTGTGATGTAGGCACCCCACACAAGTTTCAGAGCCATTGAAATGCCCTACTTTTTAGCTGCTTCGGATGCCTCAATTAGATGAGGCAAAACATCTTTCAAATAAGCTTGTATAGTCCCATACACTAGAGGCTCGAGGCCTTTGTTGTATTCGGAAAATGCTTTGTAAATAACGTAATCAATGGCAGGGTGAACGGCTCTGTATTCTGCATCTACCAGCAAAGGAAGTGAAATGGCCTCGGAGGCTCAGCAAAGCTGAAACAGCCTTTGCTTCGTTGAAATTAGATCATTTTCCTCGGTGGGTATCAATGGCTCAGGCGCAGAGCATGTGTGGTAAGTAGGGCTTTACGGAGCAAGAACAAGTAAAGCCTATGCCTTCCAGGGCAGGCTGAAGGTTGGATGGTGGTGCTCCCATCTTAGCAAGTGGTTGATTCTTTCCAAAAGAGCAAGTGGACAGATCGCTGTGATTTTCGCACAGGAAAAACTTACCTGTAACACCAAATCCGCCGAAGTTAGGAGACAATTAAGGACGAAAAACTTTAGAGAAATTGCAAGGAAGCAAAGATGAGTTACTTGCCGATCCAGATGGAAGCAGAGGCATCGACTGGACGGTGGTGAGAAACTGGCAGAGATTGGCATTACAGGTAGCGTTATCCACAGCATCTTCTAAGTTGTAATCAAGAATTCCCTTCAAACCCAACGCTCACATTATATTCAAAGTATCTGAGGCCTCTGCGATGCTCTCACCAGCACAGAAATGAGAAAACGCAATCCGCTTCGTGGCTTTGAGAAGCAGTACTCTGTAAGGCGCCTAATCCATCAGAGGTGATTTCAGCGCTTTTATGCCCAGATCCGCAACAGGATCATAGGAAACAAGAAGGAGATTGAAAAGCGAAGTAATAAGCTTTCTCGTGGCTAAGCCCGAGAACAATCCCTCTACATCCTCGAAGTCATGAACGGTAGCAGGATCATTAATCGCTCCATTAACGGAATCTGCGCGAATTTGAGGAGTCATTGTTGCAGCCACCAAAAAATATTGCAGGGTTTTCGAAGAGGAATTCACGTTACCGGAACTGGTGTAATGGAATTCGTGAGACCTTGCTGAGGACCAAATTTTGCACGTTCTTCAGCTCATGAATGGAAGCACCCTGAATTCCAGATCAAGATTGCCTAATAAATACCTTGAAAAGTCGAACTGATTCAAGACCAGGGAAAGCAATTGCTTTATTGGTTGGTCGTTTGGGACAAGAGATTCTCTGCCCAGTGGCAGTTCTAGCTACCTATTTTCCTTTTTTCCGGTTATGTGATGAATGAAACGGGTGGCAATTGCATTGAAGAGGCAAAGGGAGAAAAGTTCTTTGACCAGTGCATTAAAATAAAAATAGCAAGGCTGATACATACTCTGATGCATGGTGTCCAGAAAATCTTACGTTTTGTCAAAACAAACGCTCCGGTTTTCTTGATTCTCTGTGTTTTCTTGATTTTCAGTTTTTTTTTGGTTCAGATCAATGGTTGAAAATGTCTCATCTGATCAAACGGATAAGAGTAAAAGTTTTACGAAAAATTAATGCATAGGAAAGAACTATGGACTTAATTAATTAAATTTAAAAATTTAAATATATTTGAATATTTTAAATAAAAAAAAAAAAATAAATATATTTTTAACAAAATATTAAAAATAGAAAATAATAACTATTAAAAATCTGTATTAAATTTAATTTAAATAAATAAATTATAAAATCTACGCTCTAAATTATATTAATAATTAATACTTCCATCAACGAAGAGCAAGGTTAGAAACACTTCCATCAAAATGAAAAAGGAAAAAAAAAATGTAACCTGGAAACAGTGGCATATGGTTATAAGCGGGAGAAACCCTACTTGGCTTATAGCAAGCCTGTGATGAGTATTTTTTTTTGACCTGTAGCCATTAGCATATCGCGTTATTGAGCAAACTAGAACAAGCTTTTTTTACTTTAATGAGAAATCTGGATGGTAACTGTAATCCTTGTAATGGAAAAACTTATCCAGTTTCCCTCAGAGGAACTTATCTCTTTTTGGTACTTGGTAAAGGCCCTCGTGAGGAATACCAAGGGAGGTTAGCACAAATGTAATGTAAGATGAAAAATAAAATATTGAACCCTTTCTGTATATATATACATATATAAAAGGCAGGACTATTGTAAAGTTATTTTTAGAATGGATATTAAAAATTTTACTTACAAATAAAAAAGGGAAACCCTAACCTCGACGTGTATACACGAGCAGACGAGAAAGCCGTATAGGGTCCAATATCTCTTTAGCTAACGAGAAAACCATTAGAATGAAACCATTGATGAATAGAAGCCTAAAAACTAACACACGTTTCACTTCGCAGAAGGGAAAGAACAAACAAGGTTCGGGGCTAGTATTTTTGGAGGATAGTTATACTAAATGAATGAAAGAAGGAAGAAATTTTAAGTCCATTAGATAGTTTAAAAGAAAATTTAACGTTTATGAGGTTAGAAATAGTTTATAAGATATATTGTTTTTTTATCTGGTTAATATATAAGACTTTTTGGTAATAAAAAAATCATTCATGCTTTGAAACCTCATAAAACTTAATTAATGTTAATAACTCCAAGTTGTCGAATAGACACTGCAATTGCCTTACAAGCTCGTCCAACTAGCCTAGGCTCTAGAGTAACTCTACTGATAAACAACCAAAATTTTCAAATATAACTTCAATTTTCAAAAATGTTAGGTTGACACAAAGCCCTTCAGAAGACATTTTTTAATATTATTTAAATTTTCTAAAAGCTTGTAAAAATCAAATTTTAATTTTCTTGACTGCATTTTTCTACATTCGAGAGGCTTTTTGAAGGACTCTGAAGTGTTCAATTTTGAACACTACTACCAAGTCTTTTAAGTGTGAAGCCAAATTCACGAAGGATTCTAGATCCTTCTAGATCATATTTTTTTAAATCTTCACGATTCTACATTTTTCTACACCCCCATTAGTTTCTAGATCATTCCAGATCTCCATCTAAATCACATACAAGATTCTAGATCCTTTTTCTGCCTCTATAAATTTGTAATTTGTCTGGCCAATGATAGCAACCCAAAACGGAAGCTTGTTATGTAATGTAAAGTGATTTATGTTCTCCGGTGGTTGTTTTATCTATTTCGCTATTTCTGACTAAGTAATCTTGTTGTTTCTCGTCTCTCTCTGTGAATCATTCTCTACTATTGCCATCTAAATCGAGTATAAATCCATTGTGTGTTATATATGCTCTAAACTAACATAGTCTCCATTCCTTAACGCGAGATTTGATATCTTACCAAACCTGTCCTAGCAGTGATGACTCTACGAGATTTGACCTCCCTCAAATCGTGCCTTCATCTAGTGGCCCCGCTGGCCATTAATGACCATTTAGTTGTTGCAACGCCAAAGCGTTGTTATAAATTTTGTTTTTCACATTCAACTGTCGTGTGTCATCTGCCTTCTGTTGGTCTTCCTCTCAATTTGATCCCCATGGATGTTGGAGCTTTGTTTTGTTATCCTCTGCTCTTCGGGATCACTGCTGTCATCTTCTTGGTTTTGGATTTATGGAGGAGGAAGGAGTGCTACAGGCTTCCTCCGGGTTCTGCAGGATGGCCGATTGTGGGAAATCCGTTGCAGGTGGGTAACAAGCGCCACGAATCCTTTTACCATCTTGCTAAAAAATACGGACCCCTCATGAGCCTCTCTTTTGGAATGAACACCACATTGGTGGTCTCCTCTTCCGCCATGGCAAAGGAGGTTCTCAAAACCCATGACCACATATTCGCAGGCCGGACCATCACACAGGCATCCAAGGCTCTTTCCTATCACAAGAATTCCATCGTTTTTGCTCAGTGACCCCTCATGAGCCTCTCTTTTGGAATGAACACCACATTGGTGGTCTCCTCTTCCGCCATGGCAAAGGAGGTTCTCAAAACCCATGACCACATATTCGCAGCCCGGACCATCACACAGGCATCCAAGGCTCTTTCCTATCACAAGAATTCCATCGTTTTTGTCCAGTATGGATCTCACTGGCGAATGTTGAGACGTGTATCTAATACCGAACTCTTCTCTGTGAAGAGGCTGGAAGCTCTGCAACACCTCTGAAAAGGTCAAGTAAATCGAATGATTTATGAGATTTTTTGAGATGCCGCGAAGGGAAAGTGTGCGGATATTGGACGCATTGCCTTCCAGAGCTCGTTTGATCTAATAGGGAATTTGATTTTCGGTAAAGACGTGTTAGATCCTCAGTTCTCTCGAGCTTCTCAAGAGTTGAAGGACACCATTTCGAAACTGATGGAGATTCGCCTCCCAATCTGGCGGACTTTTTCCCCTTCCTTCACTGGTTCAATCCCCAGGGCGTGTACCGTAATACGGTAATCTATTTGAAAAAAGTGTACGATGTTATCGATAAATTCATGGAGGATCGTCTGGCCACCAGATCAGGCGAAAGCAGTGATAGAAGTTACAGTGAAAAGGATCTGTTGGATGTTCTACTGGATATGAGAAGTAACGAATTTTCTCTCACCCATATCAGAGGCTACTTAAGAGTAAGTCGTCGCTTATTTTCAACTTTACTATAAGAGTTAGAAGCTGGTTCCTCTCTCTATGTTTAATGCCTTTTTTACAGGACCTATTTGGGGCCGAAAGCGATACAACCGCAACGACAATAGAATGGGCGATGGCAGAACTGATCCGCAATTCGGAGAAGATGAAACGAGCCCAAGTCGAATTGGACGAGGTAGTCGGGTGCCACCGAATGGTTGAAGACACTGAAACAGAACGTCTCTCTTATCTGCCAGCAATGGTCAAAGAAGTGTTTCGATTGAAAGATTTAATTTATGGGTTTTCCTAATTACTTTAAACCCTAACCAAGATCTACTACTTTGTAAGAAATTGAAAATAATGCACAGCAGAACTTATAAGAAATTGAAAATAATGCACAGCGGAACTTACTTTCCATCTTCTAAAGCCCCTGGTCTTGACTTGAGTTGTTGGCTCTTGAATCCTTCCAAGAGCTTGTAATCCTTTTCTCTGGCTATCCTTGATAGAGTATCAAGTCTTCAATGGAGCAGACTGTTTTCTGAGTGATTGCAAGCCTTGGAGAGTCAGCGCTTTTATAACAGTACCAATCCTATGGCAGCCGAAATTTGGCTGTCAATTGACAGCTAAATTTCAGCCCCAATCCTAGGGCAGCCGAAATTTGGCTGTCAATTGACAGCTAAATTTCAGCCCTAATCCTAGGGCAGCCGAAACTTGGCTGTCCAGATTTCTTGACAGCCAAATT
>APFE031001824.1:2862-14659 GCA_000404065.3 Pinus taeda | reverse complement strand
ATCCTTATATCTCCCATCCCAACAGTCTGACATGACATATTGTTACCCATAAACACAGAACTACCGTTTACATTTTCATATGAGGTAAACCAGTTTCTATGTGGGCACATGTGATGTGAAGCACCAAAATCTAACAGCCAACTATCTACACCCTGAGAGATATTACATTCAGGTGAAGTTTCATCTACCATACACAATTCTTCAGCAGATAAAACTTCATCAATCATACCTGAATCGACCTGATTCGCTTCGTTCTTCAGGTTTTCGGATTCCTTTAGTTTCCAACAGTCTTTCTTCAAGTGTCCAACTTTATTGCAGTTCCAACATTTCGCCTTACACTTCTTTCCTTTCGATTTCGATCTGGAAGTTCCCCTTGGTTTTTCTCCTCTTTCCTTTAAGCGTCCTCTAGCGACCATGGCTTCTGATGCAGCTATTTCAGTGTTGGATTTCCTTCGTACTTCTTCAGACAGAAGCGCTCCGACGACTGATTCAAACTTCAAAGAATCAGCAGAGCTGAAACTGATTGAAGTTACGAAGTGATCCCATGATTCAGGCAGAGAACACAACAAGGTTATGGATTTATCTTCTTCCTGTATTTTGACTTCCATATCTGTTAATTGACATATTAGTGTATTAAAAACATTCAAATGTTCTGCAACGTTTGAACCTTCTTTCATTCTAAGGCTGTATAACTGCCTCTTCGGATAAATTCTGTTTGTCAATGATTTTGTCATATAGATGTTTTCAAGATTTTCCCACAATACTAACGCCGTAGTCTCTTCAACAATGTTGAAGAGAACTTCATCCGCTAAACATAGCCAGATGGTACTGAGAGCTCGGGCATCCAAGTCCTCCCAGTCTGAAGTGGTCATGGTTGCAGGTTTTTTAGTCTCCCCATCCAATGCCTTGTGTAACCCTTGTTGCACAAGCAGATCTTTAACCTTCAGTTTCCAAAGAGCAAAATTGCTCTTTCCGGTGAATTTCTCCACCTCGAATTTCGCATTCGACATCTTGGCCATTTATCCTTTCCTAGGGTTTCAGACTTTCTAGGGTTTTATATTCCTTTAGAAAACAAACTCCTTATTTCTCCAACAAAAAAAAACTTTGAATCTCTTCAATAAAAAAATTGTCTCTTTTCCTAAAAAACCTTGGAAAAATTCTTTTTTCTTCTCTTCAACAATTAAAAACTGTCTTCCTAAAACCCTGAAAATTTTTCCTTCTTGTTTCTCTCCTTAAAAAAAAATAAATCTGTCCTTTTTCCTTTCTTCTGCCAAAAAAAAAAAAATTCTGCCTCTGCTTTCTGGAAAAACTGTTCTTGTTTGACTGCTTTTTAAAAAAAAATTCTGAGCAAAAAAAAAATTCCTTAACAAATACCCTTCTCTGGCAAGGCAGCAGCAGCAGCTCTTCACACACGGATGCAGCAGCAACAGGGGCCTTAGCAGCAACAGGGGCCTTCTCTGGCAACGCAGCAGCAGCAGCACTTCACGCACGGATGCAGCAGCAACAGGGGCCTTCTCGAGGCACTCCACGCACAGCAAAAAAAAACGGCAGGCTCAACAGCAACAGGGGCCTTCTCTGGGCACTCCACGCACATAAAAAAAAACGGCAGGCTCAGCAGCAACAGGGGCCTTCTCTGGGCACTCCACGCACAGCAAAAAAACGGCAGGCTCCTTCACCGCTTCATGGACTTCAGCGGCTCTGATACCAATTATTGAAAACAGAGACAGATAAATAGACAATGAACAGATAAAGAAATAGTTACAGAACGCCAAGATATGGAAATAGCAGAATCTTTATTCGAATGGGTGAATACTCCGCTCTGTTTGATTCACGTGCCATTACATTATTTATATCATATTACATAACTAAAAAACAGAACTGAAAACAGTTCCGCCAAACTAACTACAATACAGTTACATAACTAAATTCGTTGTTCGTTGTCACAAACTAACAGTGCAGAGGAGGAAAAGGCATAGAAGTGAATGAAGAAAACCAGGGGCAGTTTTGGTCTCAAAACCATGAATAGTTTCACACAGCAGTGAAAAGGTAAATGTGTAAATCCCTGTAAGTTTTGTTTTCACACAGCAATGAATGTAAATGAAATATTTACACAGTGGTGTAAAATTTCATAGGAGGCAGAGTAATTTCTTTTGTAATGTTTTGGTGAATCCTTGTGTGTGAAAGAGGATGAATATGTCTCAGTAAATTCTCAGGTGAAAACAGAGTTTTGGTTTAATGTTGTTTTTGGTAAATCCCTCACAGCAAAGAGGATGAACATGTATTAGTGTTTTTATTTTAATGAATGGAAATCTTTATGGTGGTGAAATACTCTGTTCAATAATTTTTTAAGGCTTCCCTGTGCACAAAAGATCCTGGAGTAGAGCAAAGGAAACAGAGCATTGCCTCTGTGTTTTATATTTTCTGGTTTTGGTATTTCCCATTGCAAAAATACCCAACATATTTCACTCCGAAATTCAATCATTTTGTCAACCCCAAAGAGAGATTAGATCTTGCTGATCAGCGAAGAACCAAAAGGACACAGTGAAACTAAAGCCCCGGCTCTATCCTCTTGCACGTTATAGCAAATAAAGGCTCTCAAGCTCAAAGCAATTGTCCTCGGATATTAACCACTGAGACCCAGATCTGCTATAAGAATAAGCGCGTGGTAGACTTATCTTCCTTGCGCGGCAGGAATAGCAGGAACAATTGAATAAGAAGAAAATAAAAATGTAATTATCATTTTTAAAAGAAATTTATTATCAAATAATCTATATAATTTTAATAATATAGTTGGTATAGATTTAATAATTAAAAATATTAGATTATAAATTAAATTTAAATTATATATATATATATATATATATATATAATCAATTGGTTTAAATTTAATATCTAAGAACAATCACAATTCCTGGTTCAAAGAAATAAAAATATGTACACCTTTGAAAACCACTTAGAAAAATCAACGAATGTAGAATTAAAATGTTTGATAATATATATCATGAAAATGTATAGGAATAGCCTACGAATCCATAGGTTGACTGACTTGAGTCATATAAAACAGGAGAAACAACATTGGCTTGACGGACCTTATTCATAGAGATGGGCGAACTGCTTTACGGGTCCATTGATGGATATGTTGGCAGTTTCAAGTCGTCTACCTACTTCAGGTAGGTTAGAGCTGTTATCAGCCCACTCCATCTTTCTGGGTATGGATTCCACCCCTCGTTGGATATTGCCCCGTTGCAAATCTCTATGTTCAATACCAACACCCTCCTGCAAAATGAGAGGAGAGGGAGTATTGTTATTCTCATTTTCACATGTGATGCCATCTTTTATCTCTGCCACTACTTCAGACACGCTTGGCCTACAAGATGGTGTACCCTCCACACATCTGAGCGCAAGTCTTGCAACCTTAACTATTGATCCCATGTCGTAGTCTCCGTTCAACCTCTTGTCTATAATTTCCTCTATGTCGCTACCGTCTTCATCCATCGTCACATACCGTTTCACCTATACATGACGTCAACATAATATCTAATTTTCACCTGAAAATCGTAAAATATGTTCATCATTTAAACGATTAATTATAATGGGATTCCTTACCCATTCAATGAGGTTAAGCTCCTCTTCACCTAGATTTGCATCTATGGGGGATCTGCCGGATATGATTTCCAACAACACCACTCCAAAGCTATAGACATCACTCTTCGCAGTCAACATTTGAGTCCGGAAATAACTGCAGAAAATCCCCAACAGAAAATGAAATTGCCCCTGTTTTTAATAATTAACAGAACTTGTACAATACTATCAAGAATATTACACACAGAGAGGAAGGCATATGAATATATACTCTGGATCGAGGTATCCTATTATTCCCTTTACTGCAGTGTTAGCATAAGAAGCCTCTCCATCCACTGAGATCCTTGAGAGACCAAAATCAGCCAGCTTTCCATTCATATTGCCATCTAAAAGGATATTGGCAGTCTTAACATCCCTGTGAATTATCTTTGGAGTGCAACCCATGTGTAGGTATTCCAATCCTTTCAACATCAAGCGCAGGTGGATCACATGAATATTATGCTTAAAACATTATTTATGGAAAGGTACAAACCAACCTTGTACAACATAGATGTACTGTGCACTAATTTATTTAAAGACTTACCTTGCGCTGTTTTCCAATTTAGAGGGGAAATCTCTGCACGACTACCTGGAAAACAATCTAAGATTAAATATACATTTTTTGAACTTACTTTTGGAATTAATATGAGTATATACACCAACTCAATCAAATGATAACAATATTATTTAGTAACATATTTACCATAAAGGTGGTCCCTCAAGGACCCTTCAGACATATACTCGTATACCAGCATAACCTCTTTTGATTTATTACAGAATCCGAGTAGAGAAACCAAATTCCTATGATAGATTTTCGAAAGAAGATCAACCTGTTTATCAAGTGAAACCACTCAAGATTTTTATACACATAATAATGTCAATATAATTAAAAATACTATAATTTAAAAACCCTAAAATCACCTCATTCTGGAATTGGTGAAGTCCTTCTGTAGAGAACACGGAGAGCACTTTCACTGCTATATCTCTTCCTTCCAATTTACCAAAGAATACTGATCCAAAGCCGCCTTGCCCAATCTTTTCGTTAAAGTTTTGTGTGGATTCCATTATCTCTCTTAACTTGAAGGCACGAGATTTTGTTGAATTTGGGTGTATAATTGTCGGGTAATCTGCAATCCTTGTAAATTTACAATATATCAAAGATTTGGTGTTTTCATAGGGTAAATTCACAGTAGGACTCACGTTAAAATATATCTGAACTTCAAGTTGCTTCCTAACCTTCGTTGAGATGTTGTTTAGTCTTGAATTTCTTCCAATACACAGCTATAGCCACCATCATTGCTAAAGCTATTAAAGCTCCACTTATGGTTATTCCGATTAAAAGCCTGTTCGTTTTTGCTAACAGACGAGTTTCGGGTCAAAAAAACTTAAAGAAGAGTTACCAGTGATGTTATAATGTAAAAACAGGTGGAAAACAAATTGAAATTCAAGACCTGAACTTTGAATATCTTACGTAATTTATTGAATTTCCCAAACAAAAATATAATCACTTTTGGAAACATCATTAAAAAAATTGGAGACTAAAACAAATTGAAATTCAAGACCTGAAATTTGAATATCTTACATAATTTAAGCATTGGTGTTAGTAATTGAATTGGGAGAAGGGGTTCAGGAAAAGTACCAATACTATTGGTGGGGCATATCTCTGTATGCGAGGTGCCATCGGGACAATAGCAAATAAATGTTTTAGTTGGTTCTGAAATGTTATAACCACAACTCCCCCCACTGGTCTTACAAGCGCCACAGCTTCGGTTTCTCTTCATGTCGGCATACCATGTTATTTCAAAACCTGTCGAGAGGCGTGTTCTCAGATCCTGATTCCGTTGGAATGTGAAGTTGTTACTAACTGGCAGTTGAATGTTGCTTTGGCAGAATCGTCTCCCAGATTCTGGATTGGGAATGACGTACCAATCAGCGCCACATAAACGGCGCTTATGCCCTCTAATACTTTCATTGCATTGCCCCCAAAGCGTGAGATTGGTGTATCCATGGGCTATACGAAATTGAGATTCGGGCCACCAAAATTGAGAGTAGTTACCTAAAGGATTGCAACTACCCCCCGGTATACTGTTCCATAGATTGTAGTTAACAATTGTCATTCTATGATTATTAAGTCTAATACTATCCAAGATCGCGGGCCGCAGGATGAGATACTTGTCTCCATTGAGTAAAAGCAAAGGATAGCTATCCAAACTACAGTTTAGCTGAAACTTAGGATCACCACAGCCGCTGTTAATTTTCCCAAAAGGGTAGCCGAATTCAAAGCTCCCACATTTACCCCAATAACAATCTTCGTAGTCACTGCCGGTACATGATGTTGTGAAGCAGAGGAGGAGGAGAAGGGCAGATGCAAGAAGAAAGCAAACATGATAAACAGTGAAAGACATCGAATTGGTAAGAAGGCAATGATGTACTGTGACACTCTGCTCTGCTTTGCTCCTGGACATGGAAAACTTAGTAGCAGGGATTCTGCAAAGAAGACGAAGGAGATAGATCGCATTGGAGTGAAAGGGCGTGAAGTGAACGGCCAGGCAATCTCAGTCAGAAGACCGCAAAGTCAAGACGCTTAGCTTTTTTCCTGTCGGACGGCAAATAATGGTGTAGATTCCTCCTGTGTGTCGCCATTTGGTATGCAAACTGCAATAAATTCAACACGCCGTGTCGCATCCGTCTATGAATAATCACGTGAAGTGAATATTTGTTCAAGTCTAGTCAACAAAGCAATCATCTCTGCTAATTATTCGTAATAGTATTATATAATAATAATAATAACATTTCAGGATAATTAATTTTTATGACCGCTACATCCACTTGCAGGTGGAGAGGTTTCTTAACTTTGATCGTGATAATAAACATTCTTTTGAAGTATAACTCTGTAACTACAAAACATATTTTAAGTCTTCTATACGTAGAGTTAGAGAAAGACGATACTTAGTTTACATTCTACGGGGAGCATTTTTGTGTTATTGAATACTTATTGAATAACAGGTACTAAATCCTTTGTTATGTATATTGAATTCCTTGTCTGTGTTTGATTTTATTCTCTGTTTCAAATGTGAGTTTTGTTGTGTACTCTGTGAGCAGAACAGAGTCTGTTGTAACTGCTAGTGAGTTGCAACCAGTAGCTACTGCGTCACAATGAAATCAATATGAAATCAATGTATTGATTTCATTGTACGGTCAATTTCAATTTCAATATTTATCTTTATCTCTATTTCTATTTTTATAGCCATAGAGCTAGTCTCTTACTACAATATTGCTACCCGGTATTTATCTCTATTTCTATTTTTATAGCCATAGAGCTAGTCTCTTACTACAATATTGCTCCCCGTATTAATTTCATATTTAGATATGTACCTAACTATTCTCATTTACTTAAACAATTACTTCAATATCTCAACATCTTCATTTATGTATAGGGACAATTTTCTATATTCATCAACAACATATAAGTCTTATTTTTTTGGTGGAGAGTTTGTTTTCTTTTAAGTGAAGCCAAAAAAAATAGTCTAAAATTATTTCTCTTTAATTCAATTGTTTTCTTTTTAATTTCACCTTCTTATAATAAAATCTATATTTATTATATTTTTTTGCTATGTTATTATATTTTATTTTCCTAAACACTATTTTTCTAAGTTCCCACATCCATTTCATCATCTTTAGATATCATTTTGGGATTCAACTGGGTTAAGAAGGTCATTCACGTATGACCATTTCCATGATTTCTATATTTTTATTCTTACTTGCATAAATTTATATTTTGTCCTTTGCATTCTTCCAATTTTCTCTTTACATAGTTTTCTCTTCTATTTAGAAATGCATAAGCACACTCTATTAATTCACATCTAATATTGTTACATGTATAAATACATGTATGATATATAAAGATAGAGAAATTAACTTGATCACACAATCAATTAGTTGAGAACATATATCAACCTTACATCAATCTAGGAAGCATCTAGTTGAGAAAATATCTCTCAAGCCAACTAGATCTAACCAACTCCCTAAAGACTTGGAACAAGATCCTTCTTCAACCTATGATCATACCTAAAACAAGTAGGAGTTACATACTCTAACAATCCCCGTTAATGGCTACTTCTCCTAAGCTCAATTAGTTGATGGCTTCACCAATATGTTCTTCTTTACAACACATGATCAATGAAGTCTATTTATAGTCCAAATTGGCAATTACAAACATTATTAATATGTTGACACCCATAAAAAGGAACAACTATTCACCAGAATGAATGGGTGACCAACCACTACATTTGTCAGTCTATAGGGATGCCCTTCATGTACATGTTTCATTTAACCGTCATTCCATTACATATATTCATACATGTACTTATACCTTTAACTTACCCTACATCACCCTCATCATCGTGTTAGGTTCTCTCAGCTACCCAAACCACACTCCGGGTTTTCTTGGTTTGACCTCAACCATGGCCTAGGCTTTCTTGCCTTACCCTCAATCATGCTTTTGATGTTCCTACATTATACTCCCAAGGAACAAAAACAATCTATAGGATTCCTTGTCCATATGTTCCCTATCTCTCATAAACTTTCATTTCTTCATCACATTCTCACATGGTTTCTTCTTACAACAAACAACACATCAATTGTTTCATGTCGATCATAAATTTCCTTCATAATGTGGTTTCTAGTTTAGCACAAATCTGGAATACAAAGTGGTTTTGGATTAAAAAAACTACGTGGGGGTACACATGCCTCATTAGACTTGCATCAACATTGACTCAGGTACGAAAAGCTCCACTCATGGAGATACCAGATACATACACTTCAAGGACCATTACTTCAAATCAAAACATGACACATAGACTTGCTTAAAAACACAATGTGATTCAAATTATAATATGGTCATGAGTTTGTTATTATTCAACACACCACACAATCTTACCTTAGTTTGTCCACCACCATTTAACCTTTTCTACTACCACAACCAATATCATCGTCTACCATAAATCTTCCATAGGAACCATCATATGTTTTCCCTGTATCAAACTCCAAATATATCTTTGTTGTATCTACGACCTCTCTATCCTTCTTGCTCCAATTTCATCATTCAACTCCAAAAATTCAACCTCCATTCATCACTTGGTTTTCTCAAGCTAGAAGAATGTAACTCACTTCTACCTCAATAGGTGTTCATGCTCCTCCCTTCATTTGAAGAACTGTTGTCATGTATCGGTTGGAAAATGATCATACCATTGAAACCTCAAATTAATTTGGAACCTATCATACTCTAGGGTTTAACATCAATTTGACCATGAAGACTCATTAGCTAGTCATCCTATGTACATACTTCCATCTAACAAGATACATGGATGTCATCCACTATACTTGCTAATTATCTAGGAAAGTAGTCCAAATATGAGACGTATCAATCTCATCCTTAGATTCTTTGCCCATGCCAATGAGGATTCATAGGGAAACTTTCAACAAATAGTTTACAAAGCAAGAACACATGGCTAGAACTCATTTTTTCGTACAACACTTCTTTGCAAAATAGACCTAGGAATGATGTTTACATCACAAAACATTGCAACATTACGTAAACAAGGGATAATGACATATATAACAAGAATACCATTTTCTTCTACAATCACTCACACATTGAGAATATCTATCTTCATCTTGGATACCCTTACTTCATTTTTCATTTGTTATAGTAGCTAATTCTAACAAAATAATTGCACCTACATATTAAGTTACTTAAGGTCAATATATAAATTCAATACAATATTACCATGAATCGAAACAGGGATTTGTATCTTCGTTTCCCTTATCCATCCTAAAGCATCATGTGTGGAAAACATGCTAAAATAACTTCCCATATTAAATCACCACACTTTAGTAAATTGGGAACCATTTTCACAATGGTTATAGGACATTTGACATTGTTCATGCAATAGTAACTCACATTGCCAATAAACATCCTCTTGACTGCACCAAAATTATGACTATCCATAACCAAAATATCTACTTTTGAATTTGAATTTGTCCCACAAATGAGCTCCTTCACTTCACCTACGACAACCAATTTCCATATCTCCACATTTCTCTCAGTCCATATGCCTTCTATATGTGTCGTTATAGATTCAGTAATATGCTTATGATGGGCTTCATTAGTTGTTGTGAATCCTAACACCTCAACATCAGTGGGTATGCTGAAGGGGATTGATATTGAGTTTATACCTATAGAAATAGAAGGTGGGGACTAGACATGAAGTACAACTTACTTTCCCCACTTCCTTATCACCATTATGAGGGAAAATTTTGATGTTATCCAGAGCCCATTCCAATGCATGCATGTTCTTCTGTCTCATGTCCATAGCCACTACCATGCATTTCAATCAACCCATCACCTCTTTCCAAGAGAATATCCACTTGAATTGTAAAAAAAGCATTGCTTGAAAGATTTAAGAATAGAATGCATAACTTCATCTACCAAAGATAGGAATTGGAAGAGTAGGCTCCTCTACTCAATCTAAAATCTCTCCTTAAAACACTGTAGAATTCATGTTGTTTCAATCATTTTCATACAAAATGCATGTAAGTTTAAACCCCACATAAGATGCACAATGCATTCTCCTTCCATAGGCTACATAATATAGATCAATTTTAATCTTTGTTTTTTTTTTTTTTTCACTACAAACATCTCCACATAGTGAGTAGCTATAGAAATATATCTCATTTATTCATGTTGACAAATCTCTCTGGTTTCGATTTCCATGAGAATGAGAATTTTCCTTTTCACGATCATTGTGGTCTCTTAGTGTGTATGATGTATACATGGATTCTTGTTTCCATATCTATCGCAGATGGCATGTGTGAGGTGTTTGTAGAGGAGCATGGATTCTCTTATGTTGATGTCCAACAACTCCAATAAGCCTTCCCAATTAATGTTTATTTTAATGGCTCTCTCTCTCATGTCTTCAAAAGAAAATTTCCTAGCAGTGATACACCGTCAATAGTCTCGCTGGATTCCTTCAATGCATTTGTTTCAGTTACAGTGGTCCACAGCGGTTTCACTAGGGGAGAAATACCATACCATGTGCATTTATATTGGGGGATATATATTGAGGAAAAATGGGATAATATATTGAGTATATAATAGGATGAAAAGGTTTTTTATATTGGCAGGTATAAAAAATGGAGCTCAAAGTTAATGAAAAAATATAAAGGGGTATAGAAAATGTTAATGAAAAAATGGATACCTATAATATCTAGTGAAAGTAGGGGTTTTTTAAATTTGGAAGATGTATGGGGTTTGTATTGGTATAGGGTTAAAAAATGTAATTTTTAGAGGTATTTTCCAACATGCTATCAAATTAGGGTTATTGTTTAGTATCCTATGAATGTACGTGATATGTCATAGGTTCATTGAGTGAAGCCCCCATGCAGTGATCCCAAGAAACATAACTACCATGATCTCACAATAACACATTCAAAGGTAAAAAATAACACACACTATTCTCCTCATGTCCTTGAGCCCTCCTATGAGAGAGACAATCCTAGACCTGCTATGATACAAATTTAGAAATGCATAAGCACACTATATTAATTCAGATCAAATATTGTTACATTAAGAGTACATGAATGCTATCTCAAAATATAGAAACTACTTGATCGCATAATAAATGAATTGAGTGAATCTCTCAATGTGCCATTAACATATGAGAAACAATAATTTGACCAAATATCTCTCAAGCCAACATGATCTAATCAACTCCCTAAAGACTAAACAAAATCCTCAAGCTGATCACACCTAACATGAGTAAGAGTTAGATACTCTAACACTTCTCCCCCCCATCTATTTTTAATGCCTCTTTTATCCTCCTATTTAGTTTTAACTTATTTTATAACTTTATTCTTTATTTTCTTTTATCTTTATCTTTTTTTATTTTTCACTCATTTATTATTTTTACTTTCATCTTTATACTATATATTGCTCGATATTTATTATTATTTCTCACTTTTTTTGTATTATGGATAAAAACAAAAAATCAAAGTGCTAAATCTATGCACGACAATATTGCTTGTTGTATATATTCTTAGAATCAATTTGCAAGTAGTTCCACCTGTGTTTACTTAAATCTATACTCCACTATTTACATTCTTCCAATTTATTTTT
>APFE031001820.1:0-12838 GCA_000404065.3 Pinus taeda | reverse complement strand
CAGTGGTCTCAGATTCAGCGAAGGATGGCAAATAAATAGAAAACCATCTCCATGGGGCGATTGCAGAGGGTGACTATGGATATTAAACGTGCGAGCGCATTGGCTGACTTTGAAATAATAGAAATTGTGGATGAGAGCAACCCCTACTAGGCGCTCCTTGGAATTGATTGGGCTACTAATATGAATGGGGTAATCAACCTAAAGAAGTGAAAAATGATATTTAAGAAGAAATCGCTACGTGTAATTGTACCCCTAGATCCTGCTGAAGGTTCATATTATACTAAATAAGTCCATGATTATGAGAGTGATGACAATTTGGATCATATCTATAAGATAACAGCATGAGACCAAGACTGGGTGAATCCAAGAGCTGATGTATGAATTATGCGGGATCGCGAGAGTTCCTGTACCTCAGACTCTGATGAAGAACTAGAGTGCTGGCACAATTGGTTACGTGAAGTAACCACGCTGAGCTGTAACATGATGACTCGATCGCTGCACTGTGTGTCGTTAGAGGTAAGAAATATTCCTACTTATGATGGCATGAAATATGTAGTTATTTTTCTGGATGCATTTGAGAGGGAGGTACGAGAAAAGCAATTCTTCCAGGTGTTGGACTAGGCACTGCGTGGTATGCTCGCAAGGTGGTGGGGTACGCACAAGGGAAGCTATGATGACTGGTGAAAATGTAGTAGGATAATGAGGACATGCTTTGGGAAGCTGAAGGTGCGAACGACAGTCAAGTATGATGGGAAGGATGATCCACATGTGCACTTGGCCAAATGGGCTCAGGATTATGGAGAGAAGCCCCAACGTGAATGGGTGCACTTGTTCTATCATACCCTGGATATTGCCTCGATGAATTGGTATGTGGAAATAGAGCTCTACCATGGGAGAGGTGAATGGGATATTCTGTGCGAAGGATTAATAATGACATCCAGTCTTGAAGATTGGTTTCACAATATTGATGAAGGACTACAAGAGGTGAAAGCAGCAATCTTTAGGATACCACAGGATCCTTTAGACCTTATTCAACCTAAACGGGCTACTCAGCTGAGTCACGTGCTAGAATTTTATAACATAACTATTGAAGAAGAGGACAAGGATCCACAAAAAATTAACATCCCTGAAATAGAAGGTCATCGAGAGGTTGAAGGACCATAGGTTGAGAATTTGGATATAACGGTGCTACTGAAAATGAAACAAGTGAACATTGGTACGGAGGTAGAGCCTAAATTTGTGAAGATTGGAGATTACTGGGATGATGCAACGTTGGATAATTTTGCTGAATTGCTCGCAAATACCAAGATTTATTCCCTACCAAGTTTACAGATCTAAAAGGGATAATTGGGGACCTAGGTGTTATGAAAATCACGTTGAAGCCCGATGTGAAGCCAGTTCAGCAAATGCCTTACCGTCTCAATATGAAGCACAAGGAAAAGGATTGCTTAGAGCTAGATATGATGCTCGCAGTAGGAAGTATTGAGCCCGTGGAAGAATCTGACTGGGTAAGCCGAATGGTGGTATAGGAGAAGAAATGGAAGGATGAAATAAGTATATCTGTGGATCTCAGAAAGCTAAATGACACTTACGTACATGACCACTTCGCAACTCCATTCACTGATGAAGTGTTGGACAATGTATGTGGCGTGGAAGCATATTCCTTCACTGATGGGTTCTCAGGGTACCACTAGATCAAAATCGTGCCAGAGGATAGGAGCAAGAAAACCTTTGTGATTGAGTGGGGTTGTTTTCAGTACACTGTAATGCCATTTGGGTTGAAGAATGCACCTCTAGTTTTCTCGTGTGTAGTTGTTGCTGCGTTCAAGGAATTCACTCATAAGTTCCTAGAAGTGTACTTTGATGATTGGGCTGTGTTTGGGCTGGTGAAACTCCATGTAGCAAGCCTTCGCCTAATGCTGGATACCTATCGAAGATACTAGATCATGCTTAATTTGAAGAATTGTTTGTTTTTTGTTCCCTTTGGGACCGTCCTCGGTCATGTGGTTTATATACAGGGACTAATGGTAGATCCCATGAAGATCGTGGTGATACTAAACTTGGAAGTGCCGAGGAGTGTGAAAAAACTGTATGCTACCCCGGGACATATAAGATATTGAAGAAACTTTATCAAAGTCTATGCCCAGATCACCACACATATGAAAAGGTTGTTAAAGAAGGATGTCACATTCTGTTGGAATGAGGGCTGTAGGAAGTGCCTGGATGTATTGAAAGAAAAGATGGTCAATGCGCTGATTCTAGTCTTCTCAGATTGGAAGAAGGAGTTGCATGTACATGTCAACACATCATGTATAGTGATTGGAGCAATACTGACATAGGCTAGTGGAGAAGACCTGGACCACCCTATGACGTTTGTAAGTAGAAGGTTATCAAAGGTGGAGAATACCTATTCCACCACCAAGTGCGAAGGGTTAGCTATGGTTTACGCACTCTGGAAGTTTAGGCACTACTTGCTGGGATGCCATTTTAAGATGTATACAGATCACTCCATGCTAAAGTAATTGGTCAATAAGGCTATGTTGGGGGGGAGAATATGAATATGGCTATTATTGTTCCAGGAATATGATTTTGAATTTATTGTGAAGCCTAGACAACTAAACACAAGACCAAACCATTTGTCGCGTATCAAAACAGGGGAAGAGCCCACTAATTTGGAGGACGGATTGCCTAACGCACATCTATTTGTAGTGCATGTTGTAGATGGTCATTTTGAGGACATAATACACTTCCTAACGGCAAGAACTACTCCAAAAGGATACACTGTCTAGCAAAAGACGAAACTAGTGGTGCGCTTGGAAGATTTCTCTATCATAGCTAGGCATCTGTACAAAATGGGGTCTGATGAGATATTGAGATGATATGTACCTGAGTTTGAAAGAATCAACATCGTCCTGGATTCTTATGGGTGCACCATGGGAGGACATTATGTAGGAAGAGCAAAAACACAGAAGATTCTACATGCAGGGTTGTGGTGGCCAACCCTCCATCGAGACTCAAAAGCACATTGCAAGGCATGAGATGTATGTTAAAGGGATGATACGCCATCGCGAAGGGATGAGATGCCTTTGAATCCACAGATGACATTGCAACCCTTTGATAAATGGGCAATAGATTTTGTGGGACCCATTCATCCCCAAGGAACGATAAGAGTGAGATACATTATTATCACGACAGAGTATTTGACTCGTTGGGCGGAGGCACAACCTGTGAAGGATTGCACAGGTGTGACCACTACAAAGTTCCTATTTGAGCGTGTACTAATGTAATTTGGATGTCCAAAGGTCTTCATGAGTAATCATGGTAAACACTTTCTGAATGAGACGATTAGTGTGCTAACAAAGGAATTTCATGTATAGCACTAGAAGAGCACGCCTTTTCATAGCAAGCTAGTGGGATAATGGAAGCATTTAATAAAGTGCTAGAGAATGCACTGACCAAGGTTCGTAATTCTTAGTGAAGTGATTGGGACCTAGGCATACCTGCAATACTATGGGCTTATCGAACAACATGCAAGGAGTTGACTTGACAAACCCCCTTTAGGATTTTCTATGGAGTTGAAGTGGTAATGCCTATGGAGTATATTGTGCCTAGTCTACGCATAACAACACTCACAGGTATGACAGATCATGGAGCCCTGGAGGAAAGGCACACACAACTGGATGAACTTTAGGAAGAAAGATTTCTAGTTGGACCTCACCAAGAGGTCCAAAAGTAGCGTGAAAAGGCATGGCATGATTGACATATTAAGTTGTGCACCTTTAAGGTAAATGACTTGGTTTTGTTATATGATAGTAAGTTTGATAAATTTCCAGGGAAATTTAGAATGCATTGGTTAGGGCCCTATTTCATTAAGGAGATTACCGATGGAGGAGTGGTACAACTAGTCGAATTAAATGGAGATCCCTTCCCAGGGAAGGTGAATGGTAGTCTCTTGGAGCCATACACTGGTGGTCCGACCATGTGACTAGATGAAGGAACCATATTCTTTACGCTCAAGGTAGCTGAAAGGGGGCGCAGGACTATAAACTACATCGCCCAGGTTGGGGAGCTATGCGATTGGAGGATTGCACGAAGCAAAGAAGTGTCATAGGGTTCGCAGTAGCATGGAGGGACCTACACTACCCAGGGAGAAATCACATATGTTAGCTGGAAAGTGACTGTTAAAGTCATTCTTCATGATTTGATAGTTGAAATGCGGTGAAATGGAGCGGGTGGCTGGAATTTAAGGCAAAATTTATGGCTCTAAACATTGAAAATATGCTGCCAATCTGGAATTAGTGAAATGAATTTGGGGGAATGGTCAGATTTGAATTCAAACTACCGTATAAATTACAGGTGGTTGTCTCGCAAAAAACACTTGCAATTTTGAGAATTGAGTTGTTGAGCTCTTAGGCGCACATGGATCATGAGCACTATGAGCTTCTAATAGCTAGTAAAGTATTTGAGACATTGTCAAAGGAAACACAAGATTTCATACAGAAAATCATGTCAGTGCCCACAAAAGCTATAGATACTGAGGGAGAAGAATCAGTGTCGGAAGTTGAGATGGAGGCAGAAGTAGCTACTCCAGAGTCACTGAGGTGCTCGCTGAAGTCCCTAAATCACCAAGAATATTGAGATTGACGTCGACCCCCACCAAAGAAACCGTGAAAGATAAGAAGGACAAGCAACCTACATCACTAAGGAAAAACCCACCAAAGCCCATCACACAAGAGAAAGGCAAGGCCATAAACTTAGAACTAGAGGAGGAAGACATTCAAGACATCCCAATGGACAACAAGGATGTGGGAGTTGAAGTTGAGGAGGTTGAAGCCCAGGGTGCAGACCCCCTATTACTCGATTACTGGAGTATGTCCCTCTGTGCAAGCCTAAGACCAAGACAGAAAAGGACATCGATGAGAGAAAGACTCCCCTACAAACCCCTTTGTTGCTGGACGAAATTGTTTTTGATGGTCCGTGCTTGGCACTAGTGCCGCTGCTGAAACTTGAAGATAGGGAATTGGCGGACCACGAGAAGCTCCTACACCTAGAAACTAAGCAATTGACGCACCACATCATTGATATGAATATGGGAATGACTGCATTAGTGCCACGAAGGCAGCTCAAGGGAGTAGAAAAGGTAGGGTTGCTTAGCCTGCTCTAAGTGCCACACTACAACCACACCCTGGTGATAGTTTTGGTCATCAAGTAGCTACTGTGCTTGGTGCATGATGGGTGTCTGTGGCTGTAGGAGTCGATACCCATCATGAATAGGTTGATTCACTGAATAACACGATTTCCATATACAGGAGAGAATCTGGCCATAATCTTTGGTGGAAAGGGTGGCGAGAAATCTCTCACAAAATCGATGAAGGAAAAATTTAAGCTGGTGAAGAAGCTACATAGATACATTATATCCAGCATCTGTGACCCTGTTATGAAGGTAGCGATGTAGTTCCTTGCATGGAGAGTGATGACGAAGTTTCACGCTGATGAGGTGCTAACGCTTGTCATCGTGCTCGCAGCACAATGCATTGAAGGAGTTCAGTTCAATTGGTCAGACTACCTTAACAGAGAGTTCTTGGAAAACTATATTGAAGCACAAGAGCTCAGTAAGATGTTCCACTACGCGTGGCTTTTGCTCTCAGTTGTGCTGGTAGCATGGGAGCTGCCAGAGGGCAACCAGTTCCCTTTGGTCGCACCAGACATCCTAGAAGCAGTGAAGTACACTTCATTGTGGGTGACCAAGGATGCGCAATGAGTGAGGGATGACAAGATATTTTGGATCTTGTTAGAAATGAACATTCGAATGGCCACCAATTGCAAGCCGTAATTGTTGCCTATGGTGTATGCCAACATGCAAAGTTACACCAAATTTAAAGTAGACTTCCATCGAGTATCCATCATGGTGCAGACAACCTTGCATAGAAATGGTATGACTTGCCTTATTTGGCAACGGATGATGCCATTGATGTGGTTCTTGATCAATGGCCAACATAGTGGCACTATACAATAGACTTGGTGGTGGGCAGAAGCAAGTCTGTGAAGCAGAAGAAAAAGGAGGAGGTTAAGCTTAAGATTACATCGCTAGCCATAAAGAGGAAGAAGGAGGCTATTGATAAGGCTTAGGTGGAGTGTGAGGCTACACAACAGATAGGAAAGCAGGCATGTGGGACACAATGAGGCTATAAGGTCTCCTTCAGCTCAGACTGAGGAGAAAACAAATGAACAACACGGCCTGACCCTCTGGAGATGTTAGCCCGCATAAAGTGCCCAAGAGAGCTGGAGAAAGGAGGGCTCAGGAAGAAATCAAAGGATACCGAGACCTCACTAGACCCCATCACATTAACAAAGGGTGACCTACATGATATCGGTGACACAGTGAGAGATGTCATTGCAGAGGCCCTGCAAAAATTTGAGCAGCAAGAGCAGATCATCTTAGGGACTATCCAGACAGGGTTGCAGGAGTTGCAGAACCAAATGTCACAGGTTAACATGGTGTCTACTATCTTGGATATCAACATTCTAGAGATTGTCGATATGTTGCGCACCAAGTCTTCTAGTGCGATAGTGCTGCTGGATGGAGCATTGACCACAGAGAAGGAGGCTGACAGGCCCATTGTTAGCGTCCTAATGGGAGTAGGGTTGAACCTGGCAATGCTTCTACGTGAAGCACTCCACCTCTTGCAAGATGGAGTAATTGCAAAACTGAGGGCCCGTGAGCACTGCGCCCTCTAGGTGATCAGTGAACAACAGATCAACAACGAACAGATGGCCCTATAGAGAAATTTTTCAATCGCTACTAAGACTAAGGTGACCAATCAAAGAAAGTAGATTCTGAAGGCCATGGAGGAGGCATGCAGAATGGTCCCAAAGTTGGCCATTCCAGAGGAGGATCTAGTCGAGGTACACATCTGCAAGTTTTCCACAAGGGTACATGACACTCAGACTGAGATGGTGCAGGTTCAGGTGGAGTTGAACCTAAAAATTACAGAGTTATAGTTGAGGGTCTAGCCTTCAACTCTGCCAAAAGTGAAGGAACAACGGGCAACCACTATCACAGAAGCCATATTGGCGGTGGACA
This sequence comes from Pinus taeda, assembly GCA_000404065.3. Classification (NCBI taxonomy): domain Eukaryota; kingdom Viridiplantae; phylum Streptophyta; class Pinopsida; order Pinales; family Pinaceae; genus Pinus; species Pinus taeda. The sequence continues at coordinate 5,754 of APFE031001820.1, read as the reverse complement.
GTGTAGTTGCAGACTGCATGCAATTGTTTGAATAGTCATTTGAGGTCTTGACCAGCTTGCAGGAGGATCTCAATGTATAGAGGCTAGAGACAGAAGTGTGCGAGCTACAATAGTGCTACAATGAGGTTAACGGCACAACGCGAACCGTCTTGCTGGCACAGAGACTAGCCAAACTACAGGAGGCCAAGAAGTTGAAGGAACAAGTGGACACAACACTACACAAGGAATCAGTACTTAAGGCAAGACTAAAGCCTGGGTTGGATGAGGCTTCCACAGTGATAGGGAATATTGAAGGCAAGCTTGTGGCTTTGCAGGAAATGCAACAAAAGTTACAGGCTGACAGCGTAGGAGCAGTGATCGAGTAGATAGTGGAAGAGGTGAAGCAAGTGGCAACTTAGTGCATGGCCAAGGTTGTGGTCATATGGGTCGAGCTAGAATGATTTCACACAAAGATCTTCGTGCCTACCGAATGACTCGAGGGCGAGTCACAATGTTTGTGTTAGGGGCCTATTGGGAATGAGATCCCTCAAAGGGCAGTTTTGGGGCTAAAAGCCCATGTTTGAGTCAAATTTTGTAATAAAATGATAAATACTGCACATTTTGTGGTCAGAGAGCATGAAGGTGTCATAAGTCATAAAGAGTTGTCTCCCCTTAGTTTTGTAATGTAAAGGCGGTTGTAAGAGATCTACCCATGGTTTGCGGACCATGAGATTGTATAAAAAGAGCTAAGCTCTAAGTAGTTAGAAAAATCAATCATGTAGGAGAGTCATAGCTCTAAAGTAAAAAGTATAAGTTTTGATTCGTAGCGTAGGTAGAGGCTCTACAACTGAGTGTGTACAGGCCTAGGGTAGAAGTCAGCAGGTGAGTGTTTGGACCTCTGCAGCTGTGTGTGCAGGGTGAATAGAGTCTATAATCACTTGGAAGATATCAATAAAGAGAAGTATTATGCAATCTCTATGTCTTTGTTCTAATTAATGCATCTTATCATATTATGTATGAATTTCCTTTATAATACATATGCGATGTGCAAATGTGTATGATTATGTTGGATAACTGAACGCATATAATAATATCTTTTTACGCGATGCTAACTGTGAGTATCTAATAAGATAAGTAAGACACTTAGACTAGTTTAGGAATCTACATGGTACACTGCCTTAGTAGCACGAAAGTGTTTAGATCGAGGGTTAGGCCCACACGAAGGTCAGCCGTATCCTTTCACAGAGGTGTTGAAGGACGGAATAGAGGGCTTGTCTAGCAAGCCCTAGAGAGAAGTGACATGAGCGAAGGTAGGAATAAAGGGAATAAAATGTCATCACGACCTTCTCAGGGTATGGAAACTTGGTTCTAGCATCCCCCCATACTGCTTCAGGTGAGACTTCGGTCCGCCCTCCGCGGACTGATGCTGAAAGGTCCAGTAGTGTAGGGATTTGTTTGGCTAATTAACATTGAACCTAGGTCAAGCCCCCTCAAGCGAACATATCCCAAGTCCTAGTGTTGAGCGTTGAACCATGAAACGATAGAATTCACATTAAGAGGATAAAAAAATGGAGCATAATAAACTGTGAATATAAATGATTTCACTAGAAATACCTAGAGAAACATCGTTGATTCTGTCCCGCTCCTTGCTGGTAAATGGTTGAATGTAATTCTTGAGAACCACTACAAAGTTCAAGTGAATGATAAGAAATAAAAACCACTAAGGGAAGCAAAATTAGCAAAGAAAATAAGGGAATACTTGGAACTATGAAGATTGTGAGGTTATCTACAAGAAAGTAGTGAGAGAATGAGTGAGAACTCTTGGCAACATGGAGGTAGGTTGTAGAGCTATAAACCCTAGCAAGAATGGCAGAATGAATGATTGACCTCGGGGTTGGGTTCGAATTGGTTACCTCAACTGAACCCTCAATACCCCCACCATTGGATTAAAAGGTACACATATGGACAATGGATGTGAGACTAGGTTTGCTAGGGCAGGTGACACATTTAATATGAAGTCCACCATGAATCAAAATATCTGAACGCTATTATTAAAACTCATAATTAGTCAATCAGGCATAATTCTATAGTTAATAAGAATTACATAAGTTTCATTGGGCATAAGACCAACAAATAATCCTACCTCACATTACTAAATAAAACAATACACAAGCCATTTAATATAAATTTCTATTGTTAGGAATACAACTATAATTTGAATTTGACTATTGGAATTATTCAACCCCAATTATGACTATATTAAATCCATTATAAATATTGTAATTTAGTTAAATAGAATTTTCTTTTTGGGGGTTGTCATACTGCATGTTACAGAATAATAATGAAAAAGAATGTAATGGGAAGAATAGTAAAATATATAAATAATAAAATGGAAGAATGCAAAAAGTGGAATAGAGATTTAAGTATCTAAGAATAAAAATATATGATAAAAAATTCTAATTAAATGAAGGTAATAACATACACGAATTTAATGTTTAGGGTAATTATACTATCTTCTAAACATAATCTAGTAGTAAGATTCACAAGGCTATATTGATTAGTATCTACAATAAACATAATAAACATATAGAGAGAGTTAAAAAGAAGATGGAAAGCATTTCCAATCACAATTCTATCAAATCCCATGAATATCAATTAGTATATTAATATTTGAAAATATTATTTATGTTATTTTGACAATAAAAAAGTAGACATAGATGTGCAGGTTAGCGAATCTTTGTTATTCTAATAAAGCTTGATTTTACTGTACATTTTTCATCATTTCTAGATAAATGGATTTAGAAATTAACATGTACAATGAAATCAATCCATTTAATTTAATCTACATGTATTTATAGATTTCGGTGAGGAAGAACAAGTGACATTTATGTATTCAAACCTATGAAGACCATGAAATGGAGTATGAATCCCAACAAAATGAATTAGAAAGAAAAAGAATGCCATTTTTATTTGAACATAATCTGTGAACATGATTCACTTGGCTGTAGAAATTAAAACATTGCAATTGACATATAAAGGGAGTGAAAAGAAATATGAAAATAATTTTCAATCAAAATTGTATGAAAGTTCATGAATATTAGTTATTATATTAACATTTGAAAATGTCATTTGTCTTTTTGACGGTGAGAGAGTAGACATACACATGTAAGTTAGCGAATTTTCTAATTAAAAAAAGAATTGATGTTAGTGTACATTCATATATTTTAGTGTATATTTTTCATCATTTCTAGATTAATGTATTTTGAATTTTATATATACATTGGAATCAAGATGTTATAATTTGAAAAAAAAAATAGGCTGACATTGAAATGGAAATTAACATATACATTAAAATCAATGTGGTCAAACTAGATCTTAATAACAAGAGAAAGATACTTGGCTTATGCATGTCTTATTCCCCTTTCTTAAGACACATAATTGTATCAAAGAGAAAACGTGAGTACATTTAAATTTTCAATAAAACATGTATATCATTGTAGTGGATGAAGATAAATTTATTTTATAAATTTCTTTACAAATACATTCCAATTTTTTAATACAACTGTGATGCATTGATGCAGGAGCATCTGGTCGACAGGGTGAAGACCGAGACAGGGAGGACAGAGTTTCAGAAAAAGACTGGGAAGGTTAAACAGTTCGAGAAGGGACAGCAAGACTGTCAGGTTATTACATTTTCATTTTATTTTCTTTACCAAAGTCAACTACAGTTTGTTTAATTTTTGTTGGGTAATTTTTTTTTTAGTTTACTTTACTGTAGCTATCAGTGTTAATTGTAGTTAATAAATTAGATTATTGCAAATAATGTACACAATCACCCTTTGTGGGACCAGAGTGACAGATTAGACAGAGCCAGTTTTATAAACTGTCAAACAGAAACTGAAGAAAAAGCATAACTATATAATCGATTGTAAAAGGTAACTGCTGACAGTTATCAACTGAATCACCTCTAATGTATAAATGACAAAACCGAAATCCCAAGCAGGGTTCGGCAGCTAAGCAGCAAAGAAACATATTCAAAGAAATAGACAGAGAGAAATATTATTTTCCTTCATCTAAGAATTCCTGTGCACAAATGAATGTATAGACAAAATATCTAAGTTTTGTACAATTCAAAATTTCTGAGAAATAATAGTTCTGTGTAAATTATTTTAACAGACAAATACCGTGACCGAGAGCCATTAACAGAGATTTAAATATATGTAAACAATTGCATAGTGAATAACAGTGCAGGTGAATATACAGTGACAACAGTCCAAACAACCAGGCGCACGACGAGTCCAGCCCAATAAACAACAGGTGGAAGCAGAGTAGCGAAATCAAGGAGCATAACGACCACAGGTCGAAACCGGGTAAGAACAAATTCCAGGAAACCAATCTCAAAAATTTGCAAATTCAAAACATATTTATATATATTATAGTGTCGGCCTGATATAGTCCAAACGTTTACAAATGAAACTCGGATGAGGGTTTAATGAACCATTCCCACTATTGACAGACGTGACAACAAAAAAGAAGCCACGACCACGGTTGGGATACCCCAAACCCTTAACCGTTACAGCGACCAACATACAGACACAATATTACAGCGAAGAACCGGAGGCCACCAGGGCACCTAACCTTATGAACTAGCAAGAGGCTACAAGCAAACTAACCGACTTTAAAGACAACTAAACAAAGAGCATAGAACTACCCAGAGTATAAGCGTAACCTGGTGCGAGGAGCCACGGAGCTGTCACCTGCAAAGGCAGAAGGAGAACACGTTAGGGTTTAAAGAAACAACCAAACCCTGAACCTCAAATTCGACCAGCAACCTAATTAATAATGGAATGAAATGATTGGAAGGGTGAAGAATAGGGGAGAAGGAGGATATGTTAGCTGAGGGTGAACGATTCCCCTGTTCACCAAGACCGAAACCTGACCACGGAGGGGCCAAATTGGTCAGTCACCATTCGAAAAACGAATAAGGAATTATAGCATGGAACTAGAAATTACCTGGACGAGGAGTTGAACGCCGAGAACAGCTGTTGTAGACCATCGAATGCACATTACCACTGAGCCTATCAGAAACCCTCCATATTGAGAAACGACCACAAGATACAGCGCCATTGACCAAAATAAATCAACACCACAGAAAAAAATTAACAGTCGACAGAGCAATCCATGGAAGAATCCGACAACAAAACCCCTAGTAGAGTTATAACTTACCAGCAGATGCGTGAATCAAGTGTACAGGCGGAACCACAATGAAAAACCAAATAGTTGAGCGAGAAATCCAAAGTAAATCGACTAAGTATCGACTGATAGCACAGAGACAGAGCTGAGCTCGAAACTAGGTCGCAGAGCAGTGAAATCACAGTGCAAAATGACAATGAGCGCGAAATGAACCAACAAAAGGGCAACCAGGAGGATTAGGGTTGCATCACAACCGAGGTGGACAGGTGTTAGAAGGAGAACGGACGAGGTACCGGGAGGTAGGTAGGTAATTACTGCCGCAATCAGTATCGGACCGAGCCAAACAATTGACAATCGACCACAATCAACATACAAAATCTGAAATTACCGTGGGTAGGTGAGCTGGAGAGGGGCTGCGTGGATGGGCCACATCAATTGGTATCAGAGCAGTTTTTTTTTATTTTATTTGTTAGTTAGAGGAAGATGGCAGAAGTACAAGCGCCAAGATGAGGGCGTGGCAGAGGTGCACGAAGAGGAGGAGGAGATGAAGGATTAAGAGAACAGATTAGAGTTCTTACAGCT
>APFE031001796.1:440574-455738 GCA_000404065.3 Pinus taeda | reverse complement strand
AGGTAACCGTCAATGACATGAGTGAGTTGATTTCTAAACTAACTTAACAAAGCAAATGAACAAGACTGAAATCAAAGCATAACTGAAATTGAAAAGCTAAAAAAAACAAGGTCAGTAGAGAGGTAAATCTCATGTCACTATTTGATGCAAAAACATGTAAAGAAAAACTAATCTACAATCAATCGGTTGAACACACTTACATGAATTAAAATTGCATGAATGGAAAATCTAATCTATCAAACTTGAAAGCGATCAAATGACATAATGAAATCAAAGCAAAATTACAAAATGAAATCTACTCTACCTTACATTCTAATGTGCTCCATGACATCTACTTCACATCTCCTTCCATGTTGAGAACATCAAAGATTTATTCAAATTATTCAAAATCACAAAGTACAACAAAGCTCTCCAAAGCTTTCAAAAGCCATCAAAGAAAAACTACAAACACCAAGCTAAAGAACTCCAAACTCTAAGCTTACAATCTAAGACTAAGAAATGAAGGAGAGAGATCTCCTATTTATACAAAAAGATGAGAAGCCATCTCATTAATGAGAGTCCATGAATCTCTCCCTCTACCTCTAGAGTTCTAATCAAAATAGGAACTGATAAGACACATGTCTTCTTAGAGTTACAATACAATTAGGAGATGTGGCACATATCCTCATGATCCCATGATTATTTCAACACAAATTCGAATTTGGCCTTAGAGTGCCACATAAGGGTCTTCTAAAGGCCTCCTTTCAACCTACACATGTCAACAATCTCAACCCACTTGTTAGGTATAAGCATATGCACATTATTTTCTAATTTTTAACCACAAATTCACTTAAAAGGCTTAGAATTAATAAAGATTGGAAAAATATAAATGTGGCCCAATGATAATGAAAGTGGGATGAATGTGGTGACATAGTAGTGAAATGGAGGTGATATAATGGACATAATAGTGAAAGTGTAATGGAAATGAATGACATTTTCAAGACTCAACATACTCCCCAACTGAAGCTATTGCATGTCCTCATGCAATATATATTACATTAACTCTTTTGCTCTTTGAGCTTTGGCTTAACTTTGCATGATATCATTTGATAACTTCACATTTTTGCAAAAGTGTTTTACTTGAATTGCAACATGGTTGGTTCTTGTGTTACAACCAATTTTTTTTTTTGCATTCTATTTTGATCTTTGAACTTTGCATAATGATATTTTGATTATTTTTGCAAAGTATATCTTTATTGGATTGCATGATGGATGGTTCTTGTGTGACAACCATGATTTTGTTTGTATCCAATTTATCCTTTAAGCACTTTTTCAAAAGCCATTTTATGCTCATAATAGCAATGTAATAATTAATATATGTTGGAAGTATGTGGGCTCTTGAATATGATATGGATATGACAAAATATAAAGATGAATGTATTCCTCGCCCCCCCCCAACTGATGGTATTGACAATTTTATGAAATGAGGAAGAGAAATATTTTTCCAACAATATCATTCTAGCTTTTTATGGAATTCTATGGTCAAAAGTTAGAAAATTACGTACCTTCACTTACCATTTGGAATGGATGAGTTGTATGTGTGGTGGTTGCAAAATTCTCATCATATTCTTCTTCAAGTGGCTGAACAAGACGAGTCATGGATAAAGAGATAAGATGACTTTTTATTGCTTCTACTAAAACTTGTTGAATCTGCTTCAAAATGCTGAAAATAATAGTCTTCATGTCTTCAAAATTCATTGGCACAATTCCTACTATGTGAAAAGATGTTCTGATGTCGAACATAGTAGGAAATTGTTGGCTTAGTGGCCATTAATGGATGCCACTAGTCAACACAAGAACTCTCACCACTGATGACAATGAGAGTCAAGATGCCCAAACACATCTTGCTAGGTACGAATGAATTTGTCAATGTCGAGTCACCTAGAAGATTTAATGAACAATGGACATTAATGTATTCCCATTGTTTTTCAGCATGAGGACTTGCCATTAAGGCATGCAAGCTTCAAGGTGTTTTTACAAAGAACTTAAACTCAAAGGACTATGGACTCAATAATTTGCATTGAAGCAGAGCTTATTTGCGAAATGAAAATGACAGGAAATGGAAGATGAAAATGGAAGATGGCAATGGAGAACAAAAATGGAAATGGGCAATAAGCATGTGAATGAGCCTCTTGCTTTTATTTGTGGGTTATGAATGGACAAAAAGAGATGGAAAGTGTATGTGAATGTAAATGAAAAATATGGAGGAAAATGAGATGAATGGTTTATTATGAGGTATGGATGTGATGGAGACAATAATATCTGAAAGTTTTTCAAGTGTTTGGATCTGATTTTGCATCAACATATTTCCTCTTTGTTGTTAATCATCCTCTTATGAAACAAATTGGTCTCTTAGAGAGACACCATTCTCTTGTAGTCATTTGTCCTTCATTCTGGAACCTGCAAAAAAAAACTAATACTTCTTCTGCAATGGAATGTAAAGTTATCAAAGGAGAGAGGTGATCAATCTCTCTAGTTATGATATTTACACACAAAACTAAGAATTCGTGTTAATGAAACAAGTTCTCAAAAGAAAAATTAAAATAATTTATACTTGCTTTCGAATTGGTGCCCCAAGTTGAATGTTGCATCTTTTCAGCGATTTATTTCATTATTTTCCATTTCAAACTCTAATGATGGATTTCTAATTGTGTAGATATTATTGAGATATTTTCAATGGTACTTAAATCATCAAAATCTTATTTCGTATGAAAATGTTAGGCTAATTTGAACAATGAGTGTTTTTTCCTGTCTAAGGAGTTGGACTTTAGCTGCAGAGTATGCACGGTTTCCGTAGCTAAAAATATTGAATACAAAGTTAGACATTCATCTTTCATCATCAGTCCAAAATTAATCAATACCTTCAAAAAAATGAGAAAATAACTTATTCATTTCATTGATTCAAAATTATTATTTTTTTCTTGACATGCAGTGACTTAGTGTAGCGACTTAGTGTGGCGACTCAGTGTGGCGACTTAGTGATAACACACAATTTGACTTCCCTTTGACCGGGGTCTTTTTCATCGAATTTGATCAAATGAATAGGAAACCATCCATGTACTGGCATTCCCCCAGCTACCCATGTGGCTTGTTTTGCTTGATGACACCTGCAACCTAGAGTTTAACAAAAACAGCTGCGGAAAGTTGAATCAGCTACAAAAAGTTGAATCGGCTGCGAAAAGTGGCTGAAATAGTCAACCATCAGTTTTACGCCTACTTTGGAACTTGTGTCGTGCATAGCTTTTTATCTCTTCCGCACTTTCTTGTGGAGTTTCTACAACCTTAAAAGTAAGTGATTCATCTTTAAAAAGGAGATTTTTATTTGAAACAAAACCAACCAAAATGATATTGATCCCTTCTCTTAACTGAAAATGCAAGTGTTACTACACAATAAGCCCCACGATTCCCATACAAACAACAGATAAATTCTAATAAATAATCAAGGATACCAAGGTCATGCCTGATAATAACATCGTTGTCTGGCCTGAGCAAGGACTGGACTTATTTGTGCAGCTTCATGTTGCAACGAAACGCTATTTTGAATTCAGGTATGCATATACTGCCCATAACTCATGTTTAAGACAACTCCCAGGAATATTAGATGACGATTATGAAAAATAACAACACCAACTACCTGCATGGGATTCATTCCACTCTGTGGCATACATAAAGTAGCCAACTCCCATAAGATGACACCAAATCTAAAACTCTAGAGTGTGGAAATAAAGAAAAGAGTTATGTGATTTTTGTTTTTTTTTTTTTTTTTGAATACATATAATCAACCATAACTGATGTACAAGTCAGGAGAGAAGTTGTTATACATTAAAGTCAAGATTGAATGCTACTCCATGCCATGTCTATCAATCGGCTATGAAGATTCGTACCTAACCAGATCACGTAATGGAGTTAACACTAAATAGAGTCGTCTTCAATTAGAACTATTGTTAACAAGCGTGTGATGAAGTATGGTTTCATTAAGGATGGGAGACGTGTAACCAGGAGTTGAATGCCACCACACATTTGATACCCAAATTGGAACTGCCTACCCCAGATAGCCGAATTAAATCAAACATCAAACTATCAGTTCATCAATTGAAATTCCGTTTTTTCTCTCACGGCAGGCAAAAATGTGATCCAAAGAACCAAGGATTTCTCTCAAACCACCACAAATTTCTTAAAATGGTTTCTGGGTTATCTAATTGACCCCGCTGGCAAAAAAACCCATGCTTTTTTTCTAGATTCATCTCTGTTTGGCCAAATCGTCCGTGTGAAGTTTGACATTTTTTTTTCAGCTATTATGTATTTTTTTTTGTCTGTCAGGTGTATTACATAGGTACAATGAGAGGGCTAAAGAATTGAGGAAATTTATTTTGGAATGCACATAAGCTTAATCAATCTGTAGTGGCTGAAATCTTTAACAATTCATGAAAACCTTTACTTAGTTTTTAATACAGGTGATTCCATACTGACCCAAAACATGTTCAATAACAGCATTGTCTGTTAGAGAAATCCTCTGCGTGTTTATCTTTCTATTCATGTAAATTAACACTCTAATATTCTTCAAAATAGCCATAAGTCTCATATGTTTCACTCTTTTGCAACATATTCACAGTTGCTTTGTTCATTTTCATGAATACTCCATTGAAGATCTGCCTCAAACGCAGTAGTTGTAAGATGAATAATGAAAAGCGACTTGGCTTCTAGAGTATTCTTTCGTTCACAATTTTGTTGCAAAAGTCCTGCACCATAAATACCTACAAACTAATCAGTATACAAGGAATGCCACTGATTTTCTCATAAATGTTGGCAAACATCTCCATATAGTTAGGGTCTCAGTTGGGATGTGCCAGCAAGACGAAGGGATAGAAGAAATGATTGAGATGAGAGATAGCAGCTGTAATAATGTTGATGATACTTCAACAATGGATGGAATATGGATGAGTGTTGAAGATTTTTACTAACATTGACCTGCTACTGCTAATTACAAGAGTCAGGCAGACAACTAGAGAAGGCTTTTGCAGAGATTTTTTTTTTTTAATTGAGGCCACAGTGAAAGCTAGGATTGAGGATAGCCATAGATTGTTTTTCTTTCTTTTTTTTTCTCTCTGAAATTGTAAATTTTTATAGGAAGGATTAATGATTTTCAATTTCAGGCAGCAAAGTCTTCAAAGAAAACATGCTAAAAACAGGGCTTTGACTGAGTTCTTAGGCTAGTTTTTTATTGATATGAGCTGGGTGAGTAGGATAGGATCCATGTTGGAACAATTATGGAGATGCCCATATGGTCGGTTTCTCCATTGGACGGCTGTAACCTGCTAAATATTGAAATCAGCTGCAGAATTCTCAACTAGCGGCGGAATTAGGCCACATTCTGCAGCTAAGTTGCAAAACCTTATTAAAGCATGATACAGTATTTTGAGGACCACTACAAACCATAACCAGTCAATTTTGGACAATTTGAACCTGTCAAAGCAGTTGGGTTTCATTTTTTTTTTTTTTAATTGAATCAATTGAAATGATGAAGTTTATTTTGTCTCCTTTTTTTTTATTTGAATCAATTGAAATAATGAAGTTTATTTTGTCTCCTCTTTTTTTTCTTTTAACATAACAATTATTTTTCTGATCCTCCAGATCACACAAAGTGTAGGAGGAGAGCATACTCAAGAATTATAATTTTTTTTTTTTAAGATAACAATCCTTTTTCTGATCCTCCAGATCACACAAAGTGCAGGAAGAGAGCATACTCAAGAATTATTAATTTTTTTTTAGATGTAAGAAATAAAGTTTCCTAATTACACTTCCCAGGAAACGACGCCAAAATGTTTATTCAATCTAACGTCTTAAATTTCTCTACATAAATTATCAATTTGGGTATTGTAAACTGATGAAATGTGGTGCACCATATGTGCTTAGTTAACATTTTTCTTACTTCGTTCTTTTATAGATTTTATTTTGTTTTAGGGTTTTATTCTTGTTGATCTCCTAAAGTATCTAATGCAAATGGAAATCCTATTCTAAGGTCTTAAGAATACTTTTAAAGGTCAAGTATGGATTTAGATTTCAAGACAAGGTCTATGTCCCTAATGGTAACTTCCAAAACTTAGCACTTCAAAAGATCTTAAAACATGTTATTGATAGAATTAGTACTTAAACAAAAGTGTAAGTATGAAGCTACTTTAATCAAGCAAAAGATGAAATATTGATCATGATATCACTGTCACTGATGCTGTATAAATACAAGAGAAATGAATTAAGCTACTGCACTCAAAGAAATCCAAAACTTGCAAGTAAAGTAAAGCTAAAATCAAATTACATCAACTCATACTCTGACCCCTCCTCATTAGTCTCGCTATGGTTTTCGGAGGTAATCATAAACAACTTGAGCAATCTGATATCTATTTGCAGAAAAGTAAACTTAAAATGAAATTACATCAACTCATATTCTGACCCCTCACCATTAGTCTCGCTATGCCTTTCGGAGGTAATCATAAACAACTTGAACAATATGATATCTATTTGTAGAACAGTAAAACTAATATCAAATTACACACTCATATTTCAATGCCTCACCATTAGTCTCGCTATGGCTTTCAGAGATAACCACCAATGAAAAGAGCAATCCAATATCTAATTGCAGAAACGTAAACTAAAATTAAATCACAACATTCATATTTCGATCCCTCACCAGTTAGTCTCGCTATGGCTTTCAGAGGTAACCGTTAATAACATGAGTGAGTTGATTTCTAAACTAACTTAACAAAGCAAATGAACAAGACTGAAATCAAAGCATAACTGAAATTGAAAAGCTAAAAAACAAGGTCAGCAGAGAGGCAAATCTCATGTCACTATTTGATGCAAAAACATGTAAAGAAAAACTAATCTACAATCAATTAATTGAACACACTTACATGAATTAAAATTGCATGAATCGAAAATCTAATCTATCAAACTTGAAAGCAATCAAATGACATAATGAAATCAAAGCAAAATTACAAAATGAAATCTACTCTACCTTACATTCTAATGTGCTCCATGACATATACTTCACATCTACTTCCATGTTGAGAACATCAGAGCTTTATTCAAATTCTTCAAAATCACAAAGTACAACAAAGCTCTCCAAAGCTTTCAAAAGCCATCAAGGAAGAACTACAAACTCCAAGCTAAAGAACTCCAAACTCTAAGCTTATAAGCTGAGACTAACAAATGAAGGAGAAAGATCTCATATTTATACAAAAATATGAGAAGCCATCTCATTAATGAGAGTCCATGAATCTATCCCTCTACCTCTAGAGTCCTAATCAAAATAGGAACTGATAAGACACATGTCTTCTTAGAGTTACAATACAATTAGGAGATGTGACACATATCCTCATGATCCCATGATTATTTCCACTCAAATTCGAACTTGGCCTTAGAGTACCACATAAGGGTCTTCTAGAAGCCTCCTTTCAACCTACACATGTCAAAAATATCAACCCACTTGTTAGGTATAAGCATATGCACATTATTTTCTAATTTTTAACCACAAATTCACTTAAAAAGCTTAGAATTAATAAAGATTGGAAAAACATAAATGTGGCCCAATGATACTGAAAGTGGGATGAATGTGGTGACATAGTAGTGAAATGGAGGTGATATAATGGACATAATAGTGAAAGTGTAATGGAAATGAATGACACTTTCAAAACTCAACAGAGGGCCTTTTCGAATGGTTGGTTATGCCTTTCGAATTGACGAATGCTTCTGCAACCTTCATGAAGCTAATGGATGACATCTTGCGGCCATTCACCAACTCATTTGTAGTGGTATACTTGGATGACATTCTGATCTTCAATCAGAGTTGGGAAGAGCACCTCCACCACATCTGATAGGTTCTCCAAACATTGCGACAACACAAGCTATGTGCCAATTTGGAGAAATGCACTTTTGGCATGACCCAGTTCAGTATCTGGGATACATTATTGATCAACAGGGGTGCATGTTGATCCAGCCAAGATCCAAGTCATTCAGGATTGGCCATCTCCAACCTCTCTGATAGAGCTTCGTAGCTTTCTAGGTCTTGCCAACTTCCACCACAGGTTCATGTTGGGGTTTTCTCATATCACTTGGCCCTTGAGTCAAGTCACCAATGGAGGAGAAAAAGCAAAATTCTTTTTGTCTGAATCTCAACAGAAGGCATTCATAGAGTTGAAATATCGCCTTTGCATGGCACCAGTGCTCATGTTACCAGATTTACAACAACCATTTGAGGTCGAGACAGATGCCTCTGACTATGCTATTGGGGTAGTCCTTACTCAACACGGGCATCCAGTGGCATATCATAGTGAAACACTTTCAGACACAGTACGAAAGTATCCCACTTATGATAAAGAGATGTATTCCATTATGCAGGCTTGCCGACAATGGAAGAATTACATTTTGGGGAAAGAAACGGTCATCCACATAGACCACCGACCCCTGCAGTTCATACATACCCAAGGGAAATTACAGAATGATCACCATCAGAAGTGGTCTACATACCTGCAACATTTCCATTTGAATATCTAGTATAAGAAGGGCAACACCAATAATGTTGCAGATTGCCTCAGTCGACCATTGATCATGGTATTAACCACTGTGCTCAACTCTTGTGGGCACGAGACTTTTGATTGGCCACTTCTCTACAAAAACGACCCTAAATTCGGCCACACATACCAGACATTCTTGAAGGGTCAGCATGTTCTAGATTTTCACCTCCAGGATGCCCTGTTATGCTACTTGGGTCACTTTTTTGTTCTTTCAAATGAGCGTGCCAAGATGATTTGGAAAACACACTACAATCGGGCTGCTAGGCATTTCGGGGTTGAGAAAATGGTGGCAGTACTGCAAAAGTATTTCTATTGGCCAAATATTTGATAGGATGTCGGGAAGTACATTAGAACATGTATTGTCTGTGCCATTGCCAAACCGATCATTAAGAAGCAAGGCCTCTATACTCTGCTGCCTACCCTATTCGACCTTGGCAATCCATCTCCATGGATTACATGTCAGGCTTTCCTTCCACTAAGCATGGAAATGACTGTTTTTTTGTGGTCGTTGATAGGTTCTCGAAGATGGCCATTATGGTGGCCTGCAAGAAGAATATCACAGCAGAAGCCACTGCTAAACTCTTCTTTGAACTAGTGTGGGTGCACGTTGGGATCCCACAGTCTATCATCTCAGATCGAGACAGTTGGTTCCTCAGTACATTTTGTTCCAGTCTCTGGTCAATGTTGGACACCAAACTCATTAAGTCCACAACGTTCCATCCTCAAACTGACGGCCAGAAAAAGGTTGTTAATAGGATGATCGTACACATTCTACGCATGTACAAGTCAAAGAATCCACGCACATGGGACGAGAGCCTCCTCTATGTTCAGCAGAGCTACAATCGAGCTCTTCACAACTCAACTGGCCACAACCCTTTTCAGGTGGGCTTGGGATTCCAGCCACTATGCCCCATTGATGTGGCCATGCCACTTGCAGCTACTCACACAGATTCGGCTCATGTCTAGTCCAAAACAAACAAGGCAACCAACTTCATTGAGCACATCCAACATATTCGCCAGCAGGTCCATGAAATTATGGAGAAATCAAATGCCAAGTACAAGGAGCGACATGATCAACATCGGGTACCACACAAGTTTCAGGTGGGCGACAAAGTCTGGTTGCATTTGCAAAATGAATGCCTTATTGGAGCCTATTGGAAATTGGGACCACTCCGATATGGTCCTTACACCATTACGAAGGTTGTGGGAGACAATGCATTTGAGCTTAGCATTCCCCCATTCCTTGGCCTGCACCCAGTGTTCAATGTGGAGTGCCTTCGGCCATACTTTCCACATTTGCTAGACACATCCAACATTGTAGAATAGCTCACACCCACAGAATTAAATCCGGATTGCATGGAACAAGCTACAACTGATCGGATAATGGACACACAAATCAATAACACTCGCCAACAGAATATCCAACTATATTGAGTTGTCAAAGCAGGCCAACTCCTTCACCAAGGCGAGTGGCTCACTAGGGACCAAGTTCAACAAAAGTGTCCTCATCTCATGGGGGAACTCAACGCAATGGGGACCATTGCTTCCTAATGGGGGAGGAATGATCCAAGTGGATATTGGTGACCACCTGGCAAGTCCATTTGGACCCCCACCATTATTTCTCTTAGCATTTTCAGTTTCCTTAATTGTAGCACAACTTACTATTTTTAGCAGTTTTTCGGGTCCTGAAATTCCGAAGCATTTTGAGGCCCTAAACGACGTTTTTTGGGAAATTAGCAGCAAATGGGACCATGACCGATGTTTCACTTCCCAAAGTGGTATGCTTTGATATATCTTTCATGAGCTATTGTACGTTCAAAAGAGATCGTATGCCAAAGTTACACCTGGGAAGTGATGTACCATTTACCCAAACGGGGCCCACAGTTTGGTGTTTCATCTTCTAGGGTTAGGTTTTGGAATGTTAATGGTTTTCCATTGTTTCTCAACAATAAATAGGCCTTCGAGCCTCATTGTAACACAGTTTAGAGGCTTGTAGCCACCACATCTCTTTTCAGAGATAAGCTACCATTGCCCTAGTTGGTTTATTTCCATTACTATTTGTAAGCATATTTCAGTATTTTACATTAATGAAATGAAGTATTATTTCCGCTCCATATCTGTGTTTATGGTTATCTCTGTAATTTGTTGCATTCCTGTTTAAGCCTGGATCAAGGGCTCAATAACCTCCTCTGGAATACCCAACTCTACTCTAAGCACATCAACTCCCTTCATGCATCAACAACATAAACTCACCAAGCTGCATATTCATCCAAAAATTCGAGGAAGAATGTCTTTCCAACATCCAAATAAGGTCTAGCAGCAAATAGTAAAACACCTCCAATTGTCCAAGTCCATCATGGAAGAGCATGGTCCAACCATACACCATGCACCCCACATCTTTCATTTATTCTTTATATATATGAGGTTTTGAGGTGAATTATCCAAGAAACACTAGCATCTTAAGACAAAAACACATAAAGAACAAAGAAGAATGAACAAGAGAGAGAGAGAGAGAGAGAGACAGTAGCACTGCTCTTACATCTCTAACCCAAGTATGAAAAGGAATATGCACAAGTGCATGATCGACTATAATAACAACTCACTCCTTCCTTTATTTATATGAGAGGTAAAGGAGCTTTACAATAACAAGTGGACCTAGTCCACTACAAGCAAACTTGCAAGACATAAGTAGGTCCACCCATGTGAAGCACTCTCCTCTAAGTGACATGTGTGAGGTCAAAGGTGACAATGATTAACAAGCAAGGCCTCCATGACATGAGCACTACTCCCCAAGGTCCAACAATCCTCCAAAGGTCCAAAGCTCCACTACATCTCCATTGTCATGTGTCTCCTTAAGGATAATGCATATCCAAGGTTATGTGCGACCTTAAGGATTCCCATGCCTACATATCCACTCCCTCAACCCAAGAATCCACATGTCAAGTGTAAACCTCCATGCAAGTAGCCAAGCAACCCCATGTTATCTAGGCTTCAATAACCTCCTCTGAAATACTAAACTCTACTCCAAGCACATACTTATCAATAACATGAAGTCACCAAGCTCCATACTTATCCAACACTTCGAGCAAAAATGTCTTTCAACCATCCAAACAAGGTCTAACAACAAATAATAAACCACCTCCAATGTCCAAGTCCATCATGGAAGAGCATGGTCCAACCATATACCATGCACCCCACATCTCACGAAGCACCCCCAAGGCCCAAACATGTTGTAAACATTTTCAGAGTAACCCTAGAAGCTAAAAATTATGTCCCTCTCATCATAAAATCCTTTGTAACTCCGTGCATATTCGGTTACAACCTTCACTCATAAGTGTCACTAATCAAATCTTGCAGCAACTCTTTTCTACAAAAAGTGGGAAGACTGACTATAAAATTACCATTAGACATTGGAGTAGAGGCTTTTTATGAAGGCAGTCTCAAAGAGACCATTTGGGGCAAGGGTAGTATCCATACTGCCTTGGTCCTCAGTTGGCATCCATACCTTGACAAAGATGTTTGTAAAGTGTGATATTTTATGGATTTTGGAAGAGAATATTTGGGGTAGGCATCATCCATACTTCTGTTTATTTGAACTGAGTTGGAATCCATACCTTCTCAAGAGAATTCCTTTGTATCATATTTATTTTCTGGGTTACTCAGCTACAAACAACTTCCTGCTAGCATTTACATTTGTTCTTCAAAGTCAGTGTCCAGTTCCGGTTGAAATCACTAGTATTTTTTGATGTTGCTTGTCTTCATATCTTTGCTATTATTTTGTAATTATTCAAGTTTTTGCTACAATTAGGGTCTTCTTAATTTCTGATTTTTGGTCTGCTTTATTTTTCAGATTTCAGATCTAGTTCTGGAATTTTTGTATTTCAAATTTCAGTTATAATAGCAGAATTTTGGGTTGGCTCAAACCATTGGTATTAGAACCCCAATTAATTGTAGATTCATATCAGATTTTTCATTACAGTTTATATTATTTACTTATGTTCACGAATCTATTTATCTTTCAAGGAATCTGTGTAAGCAAGATAGAGCAAGGCACAACTCAGAGATATATTGTCACCAACATACACATCAACGCAACAACACTCATAGATGCATTCGTAAATGCTATATCATACATTCATATATAGTTTTATTAGCAATCTAAGTGTCATCAAGATGCGATCATTCTTGCACCTTAAGGTCTGTCTCACACAGTCAGTTCCTCCCCCTATTTACAGATTTTACAATATCCTCAATGTAGATTGTTTTGAAAAAGTGTTAAATGATTTTATAATTTCTAACCTTTACCATTTGGCAAAGTCAAAGTTTATTTTCCAATAAATGTATATTATCACTTTGATCAAATCAAAGATGATCATCATTCCCCTTATCCATTGGTAATCAAGGAAGTGATTTGCAGGCCTCAACGTTAATCTTTTTTACAATGTCAAAGATGACAGTCCTCATCCTAGGCCTTAATCATTAAAAGACAAGTTCCCAAACTATTAAGTATCCTACCATGGAATATGTCATCTTTGAGTTTGGAAAATTCAAATTTGATCATCAATCTCATGCTTGGAGGTCTTTGGAATGGGCAATTTTTCAAGTTAGCCTCTATGATGATTTTTTTCCATGCCATGTCTAAGGGGGGAACCTACTCATATTATTCACCAACACCATCTCCTACCCTGATTTATACTCCCATGGGCCAAAATATGCTTTTTGTAAGACCAACTTTGCTTTCTACCTATTATTTTCATAGTACCAAAATGTCCACTTGCATAAAAACTATATGGCATGTACATAAATTGCAAAACTGATGGATGATAAGGAAAATGGGCTATCCTATATGCCATGAAGCATCATATTCCATACTTAGAATGTACCCCATGTTGTCAAAATTGCATTTCTTAGGTTAAAATTTGCATTATAGCCATACCTAATTGCACACAACCTCCTGCAGATGTACCTATGGAGAAGTCATAAAATATAGTGCTACATTATTTCTCCTTGTGCATCTTCCTACACTTCCATAATTCTAATGTACACCTTCAAGTGAGAGTACTAAGTCTACCAAAACAATTTCATTGATTTACCTCATCTCTTGCTAAGTCCAAGTAGTCTTTAGTAACATGCACAATGTGTACTCCATACAAAAATAGTCCAATGTAATTATTTCTTCTACCTCCATAAAATGTTGTGTTTTGAAGTACAGGGTTTGCATCTTTGGAACTTGACCTCATCATTGTTTGAGCTTCCATAAACGCCACTATTTTGGGTTGTTTTGAGAATCAGATTTAAATTGCATAAGAAGCTTCAGAGAGAGAATGGCTTGTAGTTTTCTATGTATCAGTTTCAAGTACTAAGGTCGAAATAGTGACAAGTGGCACGTCATACAAGTTCGCTCTACTGAACTAGTCTATACTCAGGTCACCGTGGGAGATTTGGCATAACTCTTCCTTGGAGAATCCAATCTTGATCAGACTTGCAGGGTTAGAAAGAGGACTCAAAGGGCTACTACAGGATGATATTTTAGATATTCAAGATCCGTAGTTACAGAGATGCAACATATTTAATATCGAGCTCTTAAAAAGTGAAAAAAAGGTGTGTATTTTTTTTTAAATTTTGCATAAGATTGGTTTGAAAAATTATTTTGAAGAATTCAAAGGGAATAGTGAAGAATTTTTAGCACTAATTAATGCCCTGAAGAAACAAAATGGAAACACCTAGTAAGCAACCTGAAAGCTCTAGATGACTCATGAAGAAGAGGAATAAATGCAACATGATATGTCAAAATTACAAGACCAAGTGCAACAAATTTCACTCTCACTAAAGGTAAATGAAGCCAAGATGAATGGCATGGAAGCTAATATGAATGGCATGCAAGTTAAGATGGATGGTGTGGAAGCTAAGATGAATGGCATGGACGATAAGATGGAAGAATTGAAGATAAATTTGAATAAGTTGCTACAAAAAATGGTCACTAATGGTGAAAGGGTGGTAAAGGAAACTCACGATGAGAAAAAAAGAAATGTTAATCATGATTTTATAGACTCTCATGTTAGATTGAAGACGCACCATGTTCTAAAAATTTATATGAGGAAGTTTTATGGCAAGGATCCTAGAACATGGATACTATAGATGGAGTAATTTTTCGATCTCCATAATGTGAAAAACACACAAAAGGTACATATTGCAACTTTATATTTGGAACCAAATCAATTTGTATGGTATCGATGGTTTTGCTCTCATAAATAAATTGTCACCTGGGCAATTTTTACGGAAGAAATGATAACACATTATGAGGAGAAAAAAAGAAACACTTTTTTTAGCCAATTGATAAATCTCAAACAAAAGGGTTCAATGATGGAGCACATTGAGGACTTCCAAAAATGGAACATAAGGGTAAAAGACATTCTAGAGGAGCATAGGATTGATGTGTTCATAGGGACTTTAAAGGATAATATCCAACATGAGGTTTGCCTTTGGGAACCTGATTCATTGGAGAAGGCATTCAGGTTAGCAAGAAAAATGGAAAGCAAAATTATGGAAACCAGG
>APFE031001796.1:415072-437058 GCA_000404065.3 Pinus taeda | reverse complement strand
ATGTAGTTGACTAGGTATTCCTATGGCTACAACCATATAAACAAATGTCCCTTAAGAAAGCTTAGAAGGATAATAAAGTATCACCAAAGTATTATGGTCCATACAAAGTGTTGCAAAATATTGGTACTATGGCATACAAATTGGACCTTCCTGCAACTTCCCGAGTGCACCTAGTTTTCCATGTTTCATGTTTAAAGAAGTTTATAGGTGACAAGCTCCCAGTTCAAACAATATTGCCACAACTTGACAAGGAAGGAAAAATCATATTGGAACCGGAAGCAGTCACAGAAGCAAGAATTTGACAGCTATGAAATCGATCAATTTCAAAGTATCTCATCAAGTGGAACAACTTATCTGCTGAAGATTCCACATGGGAGGATGAGAATTTTATACATAAGCATCTAGAACTACTCAAGTGTTGAGGATAACACTTTTCGGAAGGAGAGGGGCATGTTAGGCACCTATTATACTAGTGATTCCCCCATTACTATTGTTATTGTATCCCTTATTGTTATTATTATGCCCCTATTGTCCCCATATTGTTATTAGTATGCCCCATAAAAACCCACTATTGTTATTTTTGTGCCCTTATGTTATTATTGTTATGTCGGCTTGATTATATTGTGACCTCTTAGACTCCTATATATAAAAGGGAGGCTCAGTCATTTATATCATCCAAGGATTGTTTATTTGTGTATTGTAAAGGAGGTTTCCTCCTCGAAGAGGCTGAATTCTAAGGCGTTGATCTATCTTTTCTATCTTTTTGTGAGATGGTTTCCTAAAAAGCATTATTTTTTGCCTTTGTCCTATTTATCCCAGTCTTTTGGACGATGTTTACTATTATGGGCTTAATCTCCAAGTCAAATTGACCTTTACTACCTTTTCTGCAAATTGAGTTGAGTTTTTCTACTTATTCTTTGCATTCTAGTTTTTTACAGAATTTAGTAGTGCACCTACTATTTTTATATGTAGTTAATTTGGCTTAATTACCAAATTTCACTTCCAAAACTAAAAGTTTTGTTGTTTTGTGCTTAAGATCCCTTCGCTAGCTCCTTTGACTTATTTTACTACCATAGAACCAGTCTCTATGACCATTGGCTAGGCCATTGCGTGCATAGCCCTATCAAGCCCTCTGCGAGCTAATTTCCTTTGCTAAAAGCTCTTATGCCACTCATCTCACTTCTACGCGAAGCAACCATGCCCAACACTAATGTCGAAAATCCCAAGTCCCCAACTTTTTTGTTTATTGTAATTCTTAACAAGTTATGGGATTTCAGGTTCTGGGGATGGCCCCATATTCTATTGTTGTTGTGCCCTTGGTCATGTTTCTATGTGAAACAATCAAGGGATAGGTCAAGGCGCTTAGCCCCACACCTCCCAAGAGCCTCCATGACTCTATTCTCTATGCCCTGAGTTGATTTCTATGTGAAATGTCCCAAGGGTTGGGTCTAGATGCTAAGCTCAGAGTTCCCAAACCCATGTCCTTTTACTATTTGTCACACCCCCGGTCTCTAATTGTTGAATGAGACGCCATGAGGGTGCATAGCCTATAGTCCCTTCTATCTCGGCGCACTCTCGTGTGCCTCCATATTAATTTTTTAGGCTCCATCCAACGAGATGAGTTATCAATGGGGTTCGCCCAACACTCTTTTTATTGGCCACTGCTCTGTCAACTACCATAGTGTCCCGACGCCTTATAACCTGATGCATTACTTTGTGCCATTTTAAATTTTCCAGAACAATCTCGCTGGGATGATATCACACTTACCACGTGTGGACCTATGAGTGGTGACATTTGTCACCCAAATACGGGGCATGAGGGTGCCCAAAAATGCCAAAAATGACAGCCACATGTCCACATCCTATTGGTTGTGCTGACGTCACCTTCCTTTGTCATCTAGCCCAATCGCATGTTGCCACCTGTATTTTAGGAGGAGATAGAAAGGGGGTCCTATAGAACTCTTATGTGAGTAATTTCTTTATTAATTGGTTTCTGGGGTTACCAACCATTTCCTTTGTTTTTCATATATTTCCACCCAGTCAATGCCTTGCTGCACTACCACTTTGTTTTCCCTCTAAGCTAGCCTTCAACGACCTGAGATGTTGGAGTGGGAGCCTCCACTCAAATCTCATTGGTTGTCTCTATAGCGTCATGTCCTAATGTTTGCCCTCGACGCATTTATTTTTTGCTCCAAAACAATACAGTCGGGGTAACTCCAACGAGGTACTACCTTCAAGTGCCTCCATCTGCTCTTTTTATCCCAGTTGCTTAGACTTGTAAGTCAAAAGGATTGTGCTGGGGTAATGTCATCGAGCATACTCCATTGGGAAAAGTTGTCAAGCAGGCTCCACCTGCCCAATAGAAATGCTTCTCGCAGCTGTTGTGGCTTACATGTGAGCCCAATAAATCATTTCACCTCTCCGTTGCTAGGTTTTTCACTTGTGCCAACCTTGGTTGTGCACCAAATCTCATCCAACCTCCTCTAACATTGTTATATTGATCTTGGGGTCACCAACTTTAACTAGCTCTATTTCTCGATTCAAGAGGCCATTTTCATACTTCCACACACCATTGGAAATATATTTTCAATCTTTATCCATATAAGTAGGTTGCACCTGCATCCGAGATGATCTTCTGCTCTAGAACTAGCTCCAAATCCTCTGAATCATTTTGGCCACCTTTGCCATTATTTGCTATTTCCTTTACTAGTTGCAATGTGTTTTCCTTTTCCTTTGCTTTTCTTATGCCACTTTTACCATTGTGTTTGATTTTTCGTGTTCCAATAATGACAATACCATTTACAGTTCTTTGGAATTGACATTTCCTTTTCCACCTGTTGACATCAATGACAACATATTTCCAACATTATCCGCCTTTGGCATTGATGGAAACACCAACATCAAACAAAATACCTTTCTCTCTGTCAACACATATTGTCTCCTTTGAGTTTTGCTCGCTCCTCAGATAAAATTTTGTTGTTCTATTACTATTTTTGGTATTATTGTGTGTTTCTCCCCCTGAGATAAAATTTTGTTGTTGTAGTATGGTTTAAGGTATTGTTGTTGTGCATGATCACCACTATTTCTCCTTTGATAGATCTCTACCCTGATTTTTATTTTTATTTTATTCCATTAGATCTCCTCCCCTCTAACATCAATGGAAAAAATAATAACATGCTATCCTTGTCAACAATCTATCTTTGTCTTCTGATCTTGTGTATAGCTTAACTACTTCTTCGTAAGTTGAAAAAATCAAATGCCTTTAATATGATCCAAGCAACTTCCTTTCTGTCCTGTGAAGAATATTGAATAGAAAGGATAGGAGTATTGACTCTGTAATATTTTTCCTCAAGAAAAAAACATGAATTTCGTGCTAAAACAACACATGCTTGTGAAACCTAGCAATGAAAAATAACTCTCGTTGGTTTGAGTCTCAGGTAGGATTACTTTCATAACAATGCCTACTTAGACACATGCACCTGACCTCTAACAATAAGAACAACCTTTCCTATGCATGACACCATCAATTATCAACAGATGAATAACAACACTTAGAAGTGATTACTTAAAAAAAGAGAGGGACCAGTGCCAAAGGATGGGAAAACCCACACCTAGGGATGAAATGCCCCTACAACCTCAAGTGGCCTTAGAGCCATTTGACAAGTAGGGCATGGATTTCATTGGCCCAAATGATCCACTATCAGGACATAAAAAGTATATCATTGTGGGCATTGATTACTTGACAAAGTGGGCTTAGACAAAGGCATTCAAAGCAACAATTGAGCATAAAGTGGCCGGATTTTTAAGAGACAATGTATTCTACAAGTTTGGGTATCCAAGGGAGGTAGTCACTAATCAAGGAGCATAATTCACATCCAATTTGATTGAATGTCTCATGAGGCAGCACCATATCAAGCACAATGCATCCACTTCCTAGAATCCTCAGGCAAATGGGCAAGTAGAGGTCATAAACAGATCAGTGGAGAGCATCCTCACCAAGGTTGTTAGCAGCAACAAGAAATATTGGGCAGAGAGACTAGTAGAGGTACTTGCGCCTACAATACCACTTGGGAAACCACCATTGGATTCACTCCATATAATTTTGTTTATGGGAAGAAATCTCTACTTTCTATTGAGTTTGAATATAACACTTTGAGAATTGTAGCTCAGTTGGACTTAGACGTCACCACAACACGACAAGAAAGGTTGCTCCAACTAAATGGCTTAGATGAGTTAAAAATGCAATCTCTCTTACACACTGAACTCATACAACTCCAAAGGAAGGTTTGTCATGACAAGCATATTAAGGAAAATACTTTTCGGGAAGGGGATTAATCCCAATTATGTGCTTCTAGGTTCAAAGATTTTAAAGGGAAGCTAATGACAAGATGGTTGGGTCCATACCTAGTGGAAAAGTGTCATGAAAATGGATATGTACAAATTAGAACCATTTATGAGGAAAACATTCCCTTTATTTTAAATGGTTAGAGGTAGAATTTATATAGAAGACCTCTATCCAAGGACGAATTTATCAGTTCGAACAGCAAATAATGGAATGTGGTTGGGGGTTTCATTTCTTCCAGTCCACAACATTCTTGGAAATTTGAAAAAATAAAAAATAATAATAAAAGGCCTGGATGAGGAATCTAAGGCCAACTCCAGGGTTGAAAATCTCTCCAAGGCATCCCAGGAGCAAACAAAAAGAGAGAAAAATAATAGAGATCCCTAGGTGAAAACCTCCCTTGAGACACCTAGGGCAGGCATGCAGGTTAAAAACCTCCTCTGAGGTAGGTTGTGTGTCCCAAGAAAAAGTAAAAGAAAATAAAAAAGAAAAAGAGAACAAGGAAGAAGCTCATATCATATTTGCTAACCTTTCTTTTGTTTTCTAGAATTGTACACAGTGCTAGATTTCATGGCTGCATGCCAAGACCTACAAGCTATCATCCATTCCTCCATCCATACATCTCATATCTATCCTCTCCATTCATATTACTATCTCTCTCCGCCACCCCATCATCAAGAAATCCAAATTTCACCTCCTCTCTGTAATGCTACAGGAAGGACCTGTATTGCTTCAGGAAGGTCCTGTAATGCTATAGGAGGATCTTGCGGAGCTACATGATGAAGAGGAAAATAATCCAAAATAATATCATGACTCCGAGAAATGATAAATAATGTCCTCTTATGACTTTTCCACCGTCCATCTATTATCCATCCATCACCCATCCACTCATTTCACTAAACATTGGCTCAAATTCTACACTTTGTCCTACCTTAAGAAAAAATATAGAAGCTATTATTTTCTATCTCTACAATGTCTAAACTACTCCTGCATGAATCTACCCCTATCCTCATAGCTTATCATCATCTCCCTCATCTCCCTCAAGCAAAATAAAGACTTCAAGGGGAGTAAAAAAGACTACTACAACAAGAAAATCCTCCTAAAGCAACCTATGCAGCCACACAACAATCATTGATATTATTTTTTTTACAGTACCAAAGGGGATGATGAAGCTTTGCTTATAGCTATGAAGAGACACCTCATTCTTAGGGACACTTTCCACCATCAACAACAACATGGATATCAGAAGAGGCACCTGTAAACACACATCAAAAGCAACAATCAAGGTAGCATTAAGAATGAAGACATGCACAAGAAATAAGTCAAAGACGTCAACTCCCTTGATCATAATGATATATGGTCCAGCTTCAACATGAAAACCTATGCAGTAGTTTGATTGACAGGTAGGCTCAGGTATGGCAACCTTAACCTCCTTCATGCACACCAAGAATTTCTTTGATAAGATGTGAATGACAACCTCCTTCTTTGTTTTTACACCAAATTTCAGGAGAAATCTACTTGAAATTAAGAGCCTATAGAAGTCAATTGATTGGTAGGGGGTCCTTTTGGAAATTTTTTTTGGTTAAGAGAAGAGAAAATAGTTTGGTTGATATCAATTCAAGCACCCTTCTTCCCCACTCTTACCAATCATTGTGCCACTATTTCACCATTTTTTGTGCCACTGTTTCACCACTGAGACTGTTTTAATTTCTTTTGAATTCCACACCTACATAACATCAAGGAATAATAGAGAAAAGATGGGGCGAGGATTTAACAAAAGGGAACCCTTAGAAACCAAGACAATTCACCAACACCCTCTTGTAGTTGAAATCTTCAGAAACCACGAGTGGTTGGGTTTCTTTGAGCTACTAAAGGGGTATGATCATGATCTTTCCCGTGAATTTTCCATGGCATTAAACTCTCAAGAGGAAGACATTGCCACAACTATAAGAACACGTTTATACACATATAAGAACACATGCCTCAATAGAATTCAGCTCACTAACGTATTTCACATGCACCAACTCATCAACTTAAATATCATATGTAGATAATCATTACACCTCGGGAATTAATCCGGGGGTATTACTTCTTCTAACAAATGTGTATTTTGTTACATGTTTAAGTGAATTCATTATTTTCAAAACACGCAATACTTAAACATTATGGGAAATTCAATTTTTGATCCTCGGGGAAAAATCCTAGAGGCACTACACATGATTTTGTGATCTCATGGAATTTTTTGTATTTTTAGTTAAGTTTTCAGATGCCTTAATGAATGCATTGCACACCTTATGTTTTTGTAAAATTGTAGATGTATTTGATATCTTTTGTTCGTCTTAAAGTTCTCTTAAAAATTTTACTAAGCCATTGTTTATATCCCATTATATATTTAGAATTCTCATTCTTTTTAGTTAGGTTTTTTTTTTAATCTTATTTGTTTCATTAAATTTGTTGTGATTTATATCTTTTTATGTTATAAATATTTTGTGTGATTTTCATTCATACAATTTCTCTTTGAGAATTCTAAAAACCTACAATAGATCCCTTGGGCTCTACAATTCTAAAAACCTAAACCTCTTTCTTAAAACCATAATTATGTTTTAAGATACAAAATAATAAGTTAAAAATGTGGTCACCCCATCTTATGTACACAATCATCTACTTATAACATCATAATTCTAGAAATCATAATTCTAGAAAAAGTTTACATGAAGAATATTTGTTTTCTCCATTTTTGTCTTATCTTTGCCTTCTCCATTTTTGTCTCATCTTTGCCCTTTCAATTATACCTTTGTAAAATCAAATAATAATTACGCCTTAAGGCATTATTCTTTAAAAACAATCCCCAAACTGCCACCGTGTACTATTTTGCACCATACGATTACAGGTTAGACGATCGAACATTTTCACACCGTCTGCTTAATATTTAATAATTGAGAAAATAGCGGGACACTGCATACAACAGCTTAAACAGTTATGGAAAAAACGGTATGCATCCCTTCCGTCCTCAGACGCAAATACATAACGCCTTTCAAGTTCGAGTTGCCAGAGAATTCAAATCTCTACAGCAACGAAAGAGGGGTCTTGCTGGAGGTGCTATACTGCGCCATGGTCCCGGTTTTCATAGTCAAAAACCTATGGTGAAAAGAGCTTTGAACACAACTCCTGTGAAATTTGCAAAGACTCCTTTCGAAGCAGCCTCCCTCGGACAAAAATAAACTCCTTTCGAAGCAGCCTTCCTCCCTCATACCGAAATAAATAACTCCTTTCGAAGCAGCGTTTCTCTCTCAGAGGCAAATAAATAATGCCTTTCAGCTTCGAGTTGCGGGAGAATTCAAATATCTACAGAAACGAAGGGGACACTTGCTTCAGTCTTTTCCACTGGTGAAGATCTATAATCTTTGTAATTTTTTTATTTTTTTAATCTGTTGTAATTATTTTGATGGACCGTCATTTATTCGTGATACCAGAAGGCTCCTAGGCTCCTAGGCCCACTTTAGGCATTAATCACAGTGACCCATGAAGTGAAATGCGTTCTCCGGAGTTAAGGGTTGAGTTATTATAACTCAGTTTTTTTCTGTTTTTTTGGCTATCAATGAATATTGGTTCCAGGGGCAAAGTTTCAACCCCAATTTTCGAGCTCTTCCTCCCGTCTAATGTTTGTTATTATTAAACAGACGACTATAACTAAAATAAAACAAGATGAACCGTTAGTTCTGAATCTAAATATTGGGCTCTTTTCAGCAAATGACTGGGTGAACACGGGAATCATCCTAAAATATTTTCAATTTGCAGATGTGTTTTGTTTGACAGTCTCAATACATTTTTTAATTTAATATATATGTTCATGTTGTATATTTTTTTTATATAGTTTACTTAGAAATGATTAGTTTTATTTAATAACTTTAATAATTTTTAACATATAGCACTGTGTCTTAGTTTTTTTTACTTCCGATAGAGTATGCTTTGTGGTATGTTTAATTTATAAACCAAATTGATTAGTACTGGTTTAAAAAATTAGAAAATTCAGTGGTTCGATTCGGTTAGTCAAATAATTCGTTGATTCGAAGTTTGGTACAGCGATAACAGTGACGATTGCAATGAAATTTTGGATGGGCAAGTTTTTAATGAATTCCTAGTGATATATGTTAGAGATATTAACATATGCGGTATCGTTAATTTAAATTTCGGTACAGGGTTAACAGTGATAATTGTAGTGAAATTTCGAAGCATAATTAGACGATACATTTTTAATGAAATTTGTAGTGATATATATTAGCCATTTATATTTTGAAAAACTATTTAACTTTATTTAAATATAAAATGTATGATAATACAAATTTGTATAATTTTGTAGTATAAATTTATTTTTAAATATAAAAGTTATGATAATACAAAATTGTATAATTTTGTATATAAAATTTGTATAGATATTCAATTTCTATTGAATATTTATATTATATAATTTGTAACAGTTTTAATGGTTAGCTTAACTGTCTTTTTTTGTTAAAAGATTATATTTAAAGAATTGTAATAAAATATATTTAAATAGTTGTAATATGTATATTGAATTTTTTCGATATTGAATTTTATTTAGTTGGTAGTTATGAATTAAAGTATTAAAATATAAATTTGGTTGTGATACAATATATCTATTTGTATTTCATTATATAAAATGTAAGTTTATTATTACTTATAATTACATTAATAATGCTATCAATATAAATATCAAAATTTGATAATTAATAACAAAGGCCAAGAAAAACTTTTGGCCAAGTAAGCAGTAAAGAGGCTTACACTTCACTTGAATATTTTTTCCATGTTGAAATTTTTGTTGGATTGTCTGAGTGTCTTTTGTTATGTTAGTGTTGTTGATATTTATTGCTATATACTGTAAAGCATGTACTATGTTTAAATATGCATGTAGCT
Source organism: Pinus taeda (assembly GCA_000404065.3). Classification (NCBI taxonomy): domain Eukaryota; kingdom Viridiplantae; phylum Streptophyta; class Pinopsida; order Pinales; family Pinaceae; genus Pinus; species Pinus taeda. The sequence continues at coordinate 427,784 of APFE031001796.1, read as the reverse complement.
ATCTATTTTATGCTTTCTTTTGACATGCTAAGAACTATATACTCAATCTTGTAGCATGGGTAAAAGTATCTCCATTGAATGGCAATTTCCTTTCTAACATTTTAGAATTTCATGGTCCTTGATTATAAGATGGTTTACCCTATTCCAAGACATTTTCTCTTTCTTGAGTTGATCTTAGTTTTATTAAATTATATCTTTTTATTGTTGAAGGTGTTTTGTCTCCATTTGGAATAATAATTAATCTAATAATAATGCTTGTAAGACTTCTACACCTACTTCCAATATGTTGAATGAGACTCTAGCCTCACATTCAGCTATACCTAGTCAATTTAGCTGTCTTTCCACTCATTGTGTTTTGTTTCCATTTGGAATAATAATTAATCTAATAATGCTTGCAAGTCTTCTACACCTACTTCCAATATGTTGAATGAGACTCTAGCCTAACATTGAGCTATACTTAGTTAATTTAGTTTCCACTCATTGTGTTTTGTTCCCATTTGGAATAATAATTAATCTAATAATTATTGCAAGTCTTCTACACCTACTTCCAATATGTTGAAGGAGAATGAGACTCTAGTCTGACATTGAGCTGTACTTAGTTAATTTAGCTATCTTTCCACTCATTTCTCCTTTGTGAAATGTTGTTTAATTGAGCTATCTTTCCACTCATTGTGTTTTGTCTCCATTTGGAATAATAATTAATCTAATAATGCTTGCAAGTATTCTACACCTACTTCCAATATGTTGAATGAGACTCTAGTTTGACATTGAGTTATACTTAGTTAATTTAGCTATCTTTCCACTCATTTCTCCTTTGTGAGATGTTGTCACTACAACAGTACTTTGCCCCTTCCTTTGACTTCTTCAAATCTACTTCTAAGGCTCATTTAATTAATAAAAAATATAGTCTTATGCACCCTAAATCAACTTTAGTTTATACAACTTTAGAATTTCATTTATGCTACACCTCTCCATATTGTTTCTCAAACCTTTCCTTTGAGTTCTTCAAATCTACTTCTAGGGCTTGTTTAATTAATAAAAAATATAGTCTTATACACCCTAAATCGACTTTAGTTTATACAACTTTAGAATTTCATTTATGCTACACCTCTCCATATTGTTTCTCAATTTAATTAAAAAAAATATAGTCTTATACACCCTAAATCAACTTTAGTTTATACAACTTTAGAATTTCACTTATGCTACACCTCTCCATATTGTTTCTCAATTTATGCCTTACGCCATTTCCTTCCTTTACAACATTTGGTGCAAATGCTAGTTTAGAAATTTTACCGTGAGAATATTTCCTTTCCTATCTATATCTTTCATTTTCACTCCTAACCAAGTAGAATATAAGCTCATGAGCATATAACCATTTTTCCTTATTTGTCCTTTAAACTGATTCTCTCTTTTATCTTATATTTCATTTTCAATTACCCTCATTTCAATTATAGCCTCTTGAAAGGTAACGTCCATGGGTTTCTTTCTAGTTATAAAATTATAGCCCTTTCCCTGATTAAATCCACTTCTCATTTTCCTGAAAAAATTTAGTGTAACTTTAAATTTATATGGTTTTTACTTTCTTTGTTTCACTTTCAATGATGTGAAATTTAAAATTTTGGATAGCGGAAATTATTTTTCTTTTTTTACTTTTCCATCTTTAATCACACTGAAAGATATTCCTTTGGGATGAACTCCCCTCCTGTCTGAGTTGTCTTCGCTTTCATCTGATCTGCTATTAGACGATTCAAATGTATTCCAGTGTTGGATTCATCGCCTGTCTAAACTATTAGCTGACCCCTTCATTTACATCGCCTTAACTAAGAACTAACTCAACTTCCCGATCCTTTTGTGGCATGTGTCACTGCATAAGATTTAGGGCGTGACTGGCTTCATTAAATTTAAAAAACAATTCTCTTGTTTTCTTTGAGACAATTTGCTTTACCTTGATTATATTTTCTTCATGGAAGATTATGCATTTGTTGTTCAAAATGTTTGTTCGCACAGGAGATTTTTGATGCTCTCACTCGAAGAAGAAGATGGCGAGATGTGGAGTTCATTAACAAGGAGCAACTTCAAGATTTCTGCTTGCACATCTCTGCTCAAAGCATTGATTCTCGGATGAAAATTTTGTTTCACATGTAAGATTATTTTTTCGTTTTTAGCAGCATGGATGCAAATATAAGAATTAGATACTTTTCCGTTCAGATGCTAAAATTTGGACGATTTGTAACTACCTTGCAATTTTCTCAAGATTTTTCATATTAAGACATTGACATTGTCACTAAGCTTGCAATTTTAAATGTTTTGAGGGAGAGTTTATCTTATTGTATTTGGATTGCGTGTTGTTATTTGTGTAAGCATTTTAAGAGTCATGAACTGATACATTTTTTTGGGAAAACTTGTGCAGGCGTCATAAAAATGTAGAAAAACGAATTTTGGAGGCCGAAATAAAAGTGGTAATGAGTTTTTTTGAATGTGTAATGACTGGTATAATTATATGGGTCATAATATATGTAATTCAGAAATGGATACAAGGAAAAGTTAGTTTTCATTAATTACAACACTTTTTAAATAAGCACGGGGTTAGATACCACAATGAATATGTTGTGTCGGTATCAGTCCCAAAATTTAAAATACACACTGGATACTGGAGGGGAAGGGTAGAACCCAGAAAACGTTCCACACGACACCTTGTATTGGTAAAAGCAAAAAATATATATACAACCAACATAAATCCTATATAGGACGGTATTTCCACTTTAGACTACTAAATGTAAGTTAGGTGAATGAACCATATATTTACATATATGCACTGAATTCCAAGAGAAAATAAAACACCTTGATGTAATGAAAATAGAATCCTTCACTGGAATATAAGCAAATAAACTATGACGGAGGAATCTTCCCTCTGCATTTTACCAAGACATATTGGATGATATCTTTTTGTTTATATTATGCTCAAGTAAGTTGTTTGATTAATTCCCTTTTTAAAGAAGAAAAACAATCTCTATATTGTAATAAAAGAAAAAATTCCATAGAGGAAGTATATATATTCGAAATACATATATTCTATATATAAAAGAAAATAACACGTAATTCATTCACAAAATGACTGTCAAAAGTCTATATAGTTACATATTTGAAGATAACCAAGGAATTTCACAGAGACGAGTTTTAGCAATAATCACTAGAAAATACTAGCAAAAATACCCTTTATGATTACATCATCAAGTCTCAAAGAGAAACCCAAAATAAAATTGGAGATACTATCTCTGTTGAGAGTTCATTGCTTATTCAGAAAGACAAGTTGGGATCATGATTGTTCCTTCTTAAATAAATATATTGTAACCCCATTCAGGACAATCATTGCAACCCATCTAATTGAATCAAAGAGAAGAAAAACCTGGAAGAAGAATACATAATCCATAAGGAAAACACATCTCAGGTAAAGTCTTAACTTTGTAAAAGAGTGGTAAATCTTGAATGGCCAATCTGTAGCCATGCCCATACATCAACTATATGCAACTAAAAGGTACAAACAATGAACCCAAGTTAGGGTTTTAACTCAACGACAAAGAGGCAAAGAAATGGAGAAAGATAGAACAAGTTTAAGAGGCCAAATCTACCTATACAGTAATTCATCTATAAGCTTAACTCCTCGCTGGAAGTATGGAAAGAAAAACGTAAGTCTTCCTTAGTTATGTCCATAGCAAAACGTGAGATAAGAAGAGGAAACTATTACCTTGAGAACTGGTAGATAAAATGCTGTATTATGACAGTGAGATAAGAAGAGGAAACTATTACCTTGAGAACTGGTAGACCATTAGCAAGGTTGACTTAAATAAAAGGTGAATTTCTTTCCCTTGAGGGTCAGAATAAGGGGGAAAACTTTTGCCAAATAAGAGCCCTACAATTTACACTCATAGATAAAGAACATAAAATTTAAAAGAGGCAAGAAGTATGCTCAACATCAAACACAACAAATTCACACCAACACTTCTAGAACAATTATCCTCAAAATAGAAACATACCTTACTATAAGGTAAGCCTTTCTTGTCGATTGCAATCCTCATGCAAAAGTGGTTGAGTGAAAAGGACCATCCAAAGTTGAATTTGAGAAGTTGTGAGAGTAAGAACAGACGGTTGAAACCCTAGGAATGCAAAGCTCCAAACCCTTAGTGATGAGAGACAGAATGTATCCCAACTACGACAGAGGAGATGCGGTAGTTACCCAAAAATACCTTGAATACTCCTAACCATCAATCATAGACCCCAATTCATAAGAGTCACAGATCCCTTGACACCTTGTAAGCTTTGAGTATGAGGTTTGATAGAGAGGGAGGTCTATGTACCAAGCGACACACTCTCTACTTGTTTCCAGTCTAGAGAGTTCCATCAATAAAAATGAATTTGACCATATAAACATAAGTATACCTCATGTAAATAAATATGCGGCCGAGGGTGAACCCTTTATCATAACATTTAAAGAATGACATAGAGAAATTATAACTGGCATACATGTCATCGCTATATACATGATCCATTGTCACCAAGCATCAAAAAACTAAAATAAATTGGATGTGTAGTCATTAATGAAAATATCATGGGTAAGAGCGATCATGGCATGCTAGAGATGGAGGGGTAGGTCAAGTGTATAACCATAAACTTATTCAAAGAGCACAAAATGGATCTAAATGCCAAAATCATGTAAATTATTATATATAGTGGTTACTCATTGAGTTGGAGTCTTTGCAAATTACTAATCTCTTTTAGAAATTATGGTAAGGAAGGCCATCAAAACTATAGTCAAATTTTAAGCCAATATATATTACCGGTTCCAATGAGGAAGAATCCCATATAGAGAGAAATCCAAAATTTGAGATATCTATTGAATGAAAATTGACATAGGGCTTGGGTTATTGTCATATGGTTGTTGACTATGCTGGGGTTGTTCACGTGGAAATTCATACAATACTGAAACAAAGGCATATTCAAAGTAGTGGGATATTGTTTTTGTATCACCAAAGGAAGTGTGGAAACACTCAAATTCTAAAAGCTCTATCTGTTGTCCTTATTTCCAAGTGCCCCATTCCCCATACCTCACTCAATTTGCACACAAAAATTCCTATTCAATAATTTCTCATGATGCCACCATTAAGTCAAGTTGAAGTTCTCTAAGGGGATGCATGGTCTCTATATGGATCTTAACAAAAAAAACATCATCTATATACATAATTCATGCACATAACATCAAAGGAAAGATTCTCGGGCTATCTATCCCTAAACATTCTTTTACTGTAATTTGGAACAAGTAATGAAAAGAGAGTACTGAAAGCACTACCATATTTGGAAATAAGAACTCACTGCAATCACCATGTTATATATCCTTGGAAAAACATTTCACTCCAATGCTAAAAAATATATATTCAACAGCATCTGAGTGCTTTGGTAGATTTCTGATTAGTGGAATTTCAACATAGAATTGCTAGCCTTTCATTAATTTCTATTGTTGAATGATGTTTAATTATGCAAGGAAGCATTGTAAAAGTAATTGCTAACCTTTAAATCTTAAATTGTATTCAAAAATAATTCCTATCATGTTTTCTTAGAAATTACAAATAGTAATGAAATCCCTCTTAATTATTTACATTTATATTTATCGAGAATGAAATTTAACCTTTGAAAATATTGAACAAACTCCTTTGGCTCCACTGAGCTTTCACGTTGATATCTCAACTTTGCACTTCTAATTCTAACTAGTAAGTTATTCCTAAACTTTGTTGTCAACACACATTGTGAAGGGGCCAATAAAAAATTACCATAAATTCTTTATTTTAGCCAAATCAATTCTGTTGTCAACACACTTTGTGAACGGGCGAATAACAAATTACCATTATTTTTTTGTTTTAGACAAATCAAACTTTTTCTTAGAGGCCAAATGTTTATAATTTTATAAATGAATTATGTGTTATAATCATGTAATTACAAGCCATTTCAAAGAAATTGAATTTTTTTGTACTAATTATAGAATTGCAATGCATTAAAACAAGTTTTTTTTTTTTACAAAGTTGTCCAAAGAGCTTGAGGACAATTGTTCATAACTGCGAGGTCATGTCATTTTGGATGACAAGTTTTTCATATTCTAATTTCTAGTGATGCATTTCAACAATTTCACCAAGGCATGTCCAAACCCCTACCATGAAGGCACATTTTCAGTTACAAGTCTCTAGCCACTAAAATAGCAAGAATATAAAATTAACGAGGTAGTCTATGTGATAATATAATTTCTTAATCTCTAAAAAAAATATGATCTTGACGATGAATAAATATAGTAAATTTTTTTAGTTAAACAATGTTGACAATATATGCTATGCAAACTAGAGCAAATGTTTACCTTGTCATCAATTATGTACGTATAATTTAAAAGTGAATATGCTCATAGTGCATTACCATAATTAAAATTATATATAAATAGGAAATTGACCCAAAACAATGTGTTTATCAAGATAAGCAATTGAACCATAAATGGGAATGGAAAATAAATGGATATGAATATAAAAGGACTTGAGTCCCCTTGGCATCCTCACTAAAAATACCATCACTCTCTAATTTGCGAGAAGGATGTTGTTTGATGCTTACTCATAATTGTGTCATATGCAACATTTTTTTAATTTACACCTTTGTTTCATAAAAGGGGGAAATGGACACCAACCAATAGTATTTATAGAAGATAGGATAACATGCACTCATGTTATAAAAAATCAATGAGAAAAAATAGAGCTAGTTGTTAGGAAATGGGTATTCCAACACTAATTAATTCCTACGAGATCTTTCGGTAGTTTAGAAAAGAATACATGATAAAATGAGCAACATGAATAAGATTCAATGGGATGGAAAATATGAGTTGTTGTTGATAATGAAAAAAGTATGATAATGATGCTTTATACATAGCATCCACACTTGCAACTATTTCCCATGAGTTACTTGTGAGCATGTCGAATATGGCGAGCTTTGGGAAGAGTAGTCGGTTAAAATTGGTCAAGAAAAGGCCAATTAGTACTCACCATACATAATATTTACCTGATCTCCACTTCTTATCAACCTCACATTGACCAAGTATAGGCTAGTTAATGCTCACCATTCATGAAATAATTATAGGTAAGTGTTCTCTAGATCTTGAAAATCTCCCATTGACTAACAACTGGAGAGTTATTTCTCACAATACACACAATAAGTCTCGGCAAGTACTCTCCCAATATGCCAATTGATTTTCATGCATTAAAAGTGATTTTCACTGTATTATTTCATACTGTTAGGTATGCTAAGTATGAGTATGGATGCTATAAACCACAACACATGCCTTGAATGAGAATGTGTGTTGGGCCCACATGATGAATCATTATTAGGGCAATGGTTGGGGTTCTTTAATATCTAAGTAGGACATGGATGCCTAGGGTAGCGTTTATTCACTAGAAATGTGTTGGTCTAAATATGGTTAGTGGAAAGTAAGGGAATTAAGCCATAAATGAGCCTTCTAGAGCTCAATTGCTATAGTTATGAGAGGAAAGAGTTTTCTCCTTAGGCCCTAAACACCACTTATTTGGCTCAATCATAATGAACAACACTTGTAAACTAGAACACTAGAATACAATAATATCTAAGGGGTTTTTTGTGATCAAAGTTGGATGTAGAAGACATTAGGAGTTTTTGAATGTTGAGGATTCCTTGTAGGGCCATGGATATGGTAAGGGAATGAAAAAAAATATGATAGGATATTATTGAACCTTCTTGGATCAAGAGTCTTAAATGGTTCGTAGAACCAACTTTTGTCAAACCTTTAAGTGGAATATGGGTGCCATGAATAGGTTGTATGCAATGGAAATGTGTTTGGAATTATAAACATGGTTAGGGGGTAAACTCAAGCTTTAACCCCTAACTAAACCATATGGAGCTTAAGTATTATGAACATACCCTACACATAGTGACACAAGACCTCACTAAGGGGTCTTTTCCCTAAGAGTTCGATATGGGTGGCACTAAAATTTTTATGCGTAATGGTTGGGTATTGAGGCTGTCACCATATATGCGGTATAGAAAAAACACTCAAGGCCTTAATATTGGTCAAAGGAGGGACATAACAACCCCATTCCCTACATAGCCACTACATGAGGGCATGGGTGGTTTGTGGGTCTGTATCATCATCAAACATTGAAAATAGTTATCTTCAAATTTTATTGAACCTTGTCATGATTAGGAGCCTTGAAAAATTACTCAAATGAACAAACATGAACTTTGTAGGAGTTCTTTGACCTCTTAGTAGCATACATGTAAAATGGTTTTTTCTGGGCATCAGAAATGTATGTGAAGGAATAAACATGGTCAAGTGGTAAATAATGAAATGAATCCCTAATTGAACCTTCTCAAACATAAGCCCCATCAAAAACACCAATAAGAAAAGACACAAACCCTCTCTAAGGGGTATTGCACATCTAAGTTGAATATGGGTGACATTATTTAGTATTAGGCATCATAGATGAAGCTTAGGTTTGTTCCATAGTTGAGGGAGGGAATAAAGAGTCTCTAGCCATAAAAATTTATTCTCAGGCTAAACGGTGAATCCATAAATATATGAACCACTTTTTAGTGAAATGTGGTAATCAAAATTTGATGTTTCACATTTCTTTTTAATTGAAACCTTGAAACTCATATATGTGAATGAAGAAGTAATGCTTGGCATTTTTTTTAATTTTTTTTTTGAAAATGTATTTTTTATTAATTTTTTGAATTGAAAAAATTAAAAAGAGATTTTTGTTCCAAAAATTGTGTTCATCTTTTACCTAAAATCTAAAACCAAGAACACTCCTCTTTTGAACAAAAAAAACTTCTAAAGAGTGTACACATATTTTTTAATATTTTAGTTGTGTAGTTTCAAAGTTACATTTTTGATGTCCAGAGGGTCTTGGATAGACGGTGGTCAAGTGTGCTATTAAGGCACTCTTAGATGTTAATTCACTTGTTAAATTGTTTTCCCTATGTAGGTGTTATTCTTGGATATGACCATGATGTAGCCTCACCAATGCCAAACTTACAAAAAAAAGAGATATTTTTTGCGTTGGGAGCTTTGACTACTCAAGATAAAATGCTTTGTATAAGTTTTAAAATGAGAAAAATGAAAAAAATGAAAAATGTTTGTCATTGAATAGAGAATTCAATGATGAATATATATGGATCAAGTCCACCACATTCCATGGAAGAGATGAAAGTGTTTCACCCATTGAAAAGTTGAAGTTCCATAAAAACTTACAAAAAAGGGGAAGGATTATTAATTTTCAAGCCCTTGATCAAGGTCTAATTCTCAATCATATTTTTTTTAAATGCCTTGAAAGCTCTCAACTATGGTATTATAAAAACCCTTGATCAAGGTATTTTTCAAATATATAATTGTTTTTATAAAAGTATTGATTGATGTTTTAAGCCCTCGATTAAGGTTCTAAAACTTGGTTGAGGTTTGAAAACATGATCAAGGTAAAATCTTGATTGAGGGTCCACTTAAGCGATTTTCATGTGCATGGATTACCAAAAATTTGCATTGATATTCATAGGTTCATTATCAAGTGCCATGGAAATCCTCAAGTAACCAGATTAGACCTCTCTTGGTTATCAATTGCCTCCAAGGATGAAGTGGGCACCATGACTAAGTTGTGCACCAAGAATACACCTAGAGATCTAACCAAGACCATGAGCATCAAGAACAACCTTATTCCTAAATGATGTTTCTCTCATTTCTTATGAAAAACACATACAATCCACCAAATATTACATATTGTGTGCATAATTTCAAATATTACATATTGTGTGCATAATTTCAATATGAGCAACAAACAATATAATGCTTTCAATGATGTTGATGGGTCTTTCCATATTGATAATGGTTATGAAATTATTTTGGCTTAAATTTAATTCACATATTAGTATATTATTTAATGTTTTTTTTGTTATTCAAGGTCTTATATAATGAATTTTAACCTTTTTAAATTAATTAATTTATATAATTAATTTTAATATATAATTTTATTTTAATATTTTTTAATTATTTTAATTTTATTTGAATTTATTAAAATTTAGAAAATAATTTAAACTTATAAATATAAGATGTATTAAAAATTTTAGTTTAAAATAATGAAAAATTGCAATTTCATTGATAATTAATCACTTTATTTTTACTTTATTCTTAAAATTATTATGCCAAAAAAATTTTAAAATAAAAAATTTAGACTGGTAATAAATTATGTCAATTGTATTCAATTTTAATTTATTACCTTTAAGTCAACCACAATATTTCATAATTAATTGAGAAAAAAACAAAAACAAAATTAAAGGTAACACAAGCCCATATAACATAGCTTAAAGGTAACACAAGCCCATATAACATAGCATAGCATATGCAAATCTATTTAAAACATTTTTATGCAAATTTATCTCAAACCCTTTTGTAAAGACATCAGAGATATCTGAAGTTAAAAATCCCAGGTCTATTGACATTGCTACTAAATTATCTTAAGATTAATAATGCAATTTCATGTAAATGTAGTTTAATTTAAAAACAAAAATATTAACAAATTTATAAATGTTAGAAGCCATTATAAGATGCACATACTCCTATATAACATTTTTGAAAAAAAAAACCAGAGATAACTTAAGGTGAGTAGAATAATAATTGCCATACCATGAACAATACAAGCCACACTGAAAACCCCAAATCTATGTAAACTATGTCTTTATTTAGAATTCCCGGTACTGTAACATCTATGACAGTACACAACCATCCATTATGTCTGATGGAACATACACCAATTGGAGAGACGACCGCTATTTAAGAGATTCTATTGAATCAGTTGTGGCAGCTGCAAGAGCCGCACTGGCAGTTGGGGCCGCACTTGCAGTCGTTCTCCACAGATACATCTGCAACATGCCTGTTTACACCAAAACCAAATAATTTCAAATATCGTATCATTCTGAAACCATACACATGAAACTTTTAAAAACCACATGTAACGCAATACCCCATTTCACAACTGGTCTCCACGATACCGTCCATCAGGAAGCCCTTTTTACTGTGAAACAAAATAACCCAAAGTCGAACGAGTTCAGACGTAGCTAGATTCGAACTCGTGAACAACACACGAAATTTGAAAAGGGAAAGGAAGAGAGATTGATAGAAATTGAGATTAAATTAAAACTGTAAAGAGAGGAGTAGAGAACATACGTGCAGTGGCTCTTATCAGCGCAGTCACAGTTTGCGCAATTGCTCGACATGTTCGCAACAACAATGATCAGAAAAATAAAAACCAATTCCTTCACTTGTAACTTCTCAAGTGCCCGCTTATCTTCTCAAACTCTGATCGCCCGCAAATATATAGAGGGCAAGCACAGGCCGGGAGCCTGGGGAAGCGGGCCAAGGACCCTCCTCGAAAGTGATGAAGTCGGCGGGAAGTCGCAGCCGTCCGATCTCGCAGATCCGACGGGCGTATTGAAGTCTAACTTTGGGAAAGCGAAGGGGAAGGCATCTTCTGAACTCAATAAAGCCGATGATCGGCACGTCATTTTCAGCACCAGAAGGTTGATTGGATCTATTGGAAATGAGAGGAATATAACATTATTATTATTATTGAGATGATTACCACCATTGATTTTATTGGAAATGAGAGGAATCTAACATTATTATTATTATTGAGATGATTACCACCATTGGTTTTAATGGCGCGCTTCTCCGTCCTATACAAATCTAATATATTTTATTGCTTTGGGACTAAACATAACTTTTGATTTTCAGAGGACATTTAGTTTGCCATACGTCACAGTCCAAGATGCTGTGACTGTGTTAGATCTTTTAGTTGTCGAGTTTCGAACGGAATTTTATTACAAAATTTTGTTAACCTGTTTTTAGTGTGATTTTTGAAAGTTTTTTGGTGGATTTTTTTTAATTTATTTAAATTTAATAAGAATTTATTAAATCACAAGTTGACGGGTAATTTTTGCACAGTCAAATATCATAAAATTTTTACAGGAACGCGATATATATATATATAAAATTATAATTAAAAAATAATTTAAATAATACAAATCAAAATTTCATCTCCTATTTTTCCACCAAATTTTTAATACCAAAAAAACTCTAAAAAAATTACACTAAAACAACTCCTTAAAAATTAAAATAATACGTTAGTTTTTTTTAAAGTTACCAAGGCAAATTGAACTTAGTTTTTGGTTGTAAAGTAATGATTTGTCCCAGTAAATTAATAAATTAAGTTGTTATTATTTTATTATTATTATTATTATTATTAAAAAATAAAATTTAATTAAAATAATGTAAATGTAATAATAATTTATATTATAATTTAAATTAATTTAATATGATTAATGATTTATAATTTTGTCAGAGATAATTTTGATAATGATTATAAAGATGTTGAGTTTTTATTTTATTTTATTAACAGTGTTTCCATAGTGATGTATGATTGAAAAAGGAGTTGTGAAAAATAGTTTTCATTACTTTAGAGAATTTTCAAGTTCAAGTCCAGATACGATGGACTTAAATTATTAAAAAAAAAATTGACTTAAATTATTAAAAAAAAAATTATTGACGTACCAAAATTTAAAAGTTTGGTTTAATCGAAATTTTAATGAAATGAATTTTTTATTTTATTAA
>APFE031001796.1:377278-409049 GCA_000404065.3 Pinus taeda | reverse complement strand
ATTCGTGGAATTGGAAAAAAAAAAGATTCTGACTCCATATTATAAATTAACCCACTACTAACCAGAAATAGAAAATGCATCATTAAAAATATAAAAATAGGGAACCATCGATAACCATTTCAGAAATAGGAAAATGGTCATAAAAATATAAAAATAGGTAACCATCGATAAGATAAGCAACATTTTAGAGGGTCAAGGAAATTATTTAACTTATGAATAAGAAAAAATATTTGATAAGTTAGTTATTTTAATACTTCATTGGTTTGTTGGAGTCAAATTATTATAATTAAAATATGTGAAATAGTAGTTTAGTTTTAAAATTATGGTTTAAGAAAAATGGTATAAAAAATTATAATTTATATTTGTTAATGATAAATTAATAGTGGTCAATACTTAAATTAAATCATGCAGTTTTGTTTTGGCAAGAATTAATAAAATGAGTTATAAGACATAAGGATTTGCATAAATTTTGATGGATGGTAAGTACTAGTATCCTGGGAAGGAAAATATGAATAATGGTGGCATGTAACTCATGGTAATTATATTTATTTACACTTTATTCCTATCCAATTTTTATGCAAAGACTTGCTTAAATTATGGTGGACAAAAACTGATAGTAAATATATTATTTAGCTCACTATGAGTTATTTTCAAGGATTTTACTTTTGGATGGTTTTCCTACAAAGTTTAAGAATAAAAATATCAGTACACAAAGATATAAAAACCATGTATGAATATTCCAACTATATCCATAAATTGTGGCATAAAATATGTGAGGCACTTTCCGCATAGTATTATATTGTGGAAAGGCTCCAATAATACTTTCAATTTATGGTCTTATGAAATGTTTAAAAAATAGTTCTTTTAATAATATTGAAAAATAAATATTTATTTTCAAAAGTTAAACATCATAAGTAGCACCAGTCAATGCCAAAAAAAATAGTGGTCAACACGAAAATTGATTGTTGAAGCATTGCCTTGGAAAAGACTAGTAATAATAATTTTCTAATCACTCTCACGTATTTTTGTTATATTTTTCATTGATTATTATTATTATTATATTTTGTGGGGTCAATATGTGTTTTCCGGCCAGTATGGAAGATATGTTGTAATGTTACATAAACATTTAACATTTTGATCTATCATATTATCAGGAGAAATTAGAAAAAGAATGAAAGACATTGATTAGGGACACTGCACACTCCAAATAGACTAATCAAGATGAATGATCAATGAAATAACATGGTTTCAGTGTATCGACAAATGTAAACTCTGGTATAAATGGTCCTTAGGGATAAATAGGTTGACAACTACAAATTGTTTGCAGAGAAGGAGGATATTTAGCAGATTCTTCGAAATATCCACTATAGTTTGGATGAGATTGTGTCTTGTCTTACAAGGGTCGAGAAATATGTGGTTTTTTACTTCAATACTGAGTCGCAGGAGCTCAATGAAACTCATGCTGTCTTCAATTCTCCCTTCTTCATTGCATCTCCTCATGTTGCTTCTTCTCCTTAGGGGAAATCCTCACCCCTATCTCATGTCATCATCTCAAATTGGTATGGCAGCCACCTTTTCGGCACTCTCTTTTCAAGTGGAAGTTGATATGTTTCAACACTCTTTTTTCAAGTGGAAGCCACTCCAAAATTATTTGAAGTGTTCCAATATTTTGGCACAAAGTTAGTTTAAAAAAATAACGATTGCAATAATATTTTGTTGTTTAAAATAATTCATATTTTATAACTATGAAATTAAAATTAAACAAAAATGTTAACTAATCTATTTATAAGAATATAAATGAAAGGAAAATAATAATTAAAAGTAGGGGAATTAATGCATATCATTGATTGTAACACCTTTGTCAAATCCCCTCTTTTACACAATGTTTAAAGTTAAGGTAAATGGGTCCATTACATTGCCTTTGGATCTAAACCATTATTATGGCCTTTAATAATCTTGCTATGTGACCTGCACTTACACTCTAGTCCACGCTCTGGTCCATCATGATAGCAACTCCAAACACTCTAATTTTAGGAACAAAATTGAATTCATAAGGTGGTGCAATGAATTCGACACCTTAGCTCTTGGTTGGTTAACCCTAACCCTAAAATCGTATCCCTTAATCTCTTTCTTGCTCTATAACTTCCCCCCTCACCCATACATCATTTGCTTCTAGCCTACAACTACTCCTTGAAACCCATTGTGTATCTACAAATGTTTGGCCACCACTAAATCCATGGATCCCTCTAGCCATAATTATAAAGGAATTAAGTGCAAGAACCTGACTTTCCATGTGGCTTCTAATCCTCCCTATCAAACCTTGGGAAGTTCATGCGTTGAACACAACATGGTCGTTATCTGATATAGATATGCTACATCACCAATTTGAAACCTAACAATAGATTGATAAGCTAATTCAACAAGCTCAACAAATCCATAAGCAGACTCCAACATAGAAGATTTGGGAAGAGTTTAAGAACTAGTTTCCAGATTCTTGTGCACCTATAACAAAGATACCAAATTGTTCCATGCAATCGATTCTACTAGATAGCTAAAACCATGAGGCATATCCATAAGGAGGCTTTTGAAAAACTAAGATGAATGAGTTGATAGATTAAAAATTCTAGAAACGAAGTTCAACATTATGCACATATTGGTCTATGACTTAAGCTTTTGAGCCTATCATCATGGAGATGAGAACATAATTAAGGTGAATGCCCACTATGATTATCTAGGCACTAGATCCAATCTGGTCATGATCAATGAATAGCCAAAGAAAACTCCTCCAATCCAATGATATACCAAAATAAATGAAAAACAAGCTAACCCATCTTTCCAACCTACTACCAAAATAAAGGTAAATGAAAAGAAAGCTAACCCATCCTTCCAACCTACTTCTAAAACAAAGGTGCCTTATTTTTCTTTGTAACCTTTGCCTTTTTTTTTTAAATTATTATATTCTCTATGCTCTCGTATATCTTCATTGAAGATGTAGACATTAAATGATATTTTCTCTAGCAATGATATAACTATCATATTGTATTATGCTCAAGCATAGAAAGCATGATCCCTATACTTGTTTCTCATAAGGGGACAAGTGATAACCCCTCATTTATGGGTCAAATAAAATTATAACATAAATATAGTGGTAACCTTGACCCAGAGATATACGATCACAACAAAATGCATTTTACATGTTGAAGGTTAAGGTGGAGTGGTTGTGTTCATTGAATGTAGATGGTGACAAAAGGTGAATTGAATTTAGACTCTTTAGTCATTGCATTAAACATGAATATCAAGATTGAGTCAACCTTACCAATAGATAGGCTTCATCGTCAATCTAGAATGGCGGTGGATGCTCAAGGGTTTTGTGCCACTCCAAGCATGGACCTGCACTAACGACATTGAGTAAGTGCATTGTCCTCATAATGAGAATCCATGAAGAGGTTCTCCTCGATCATTTGTTGTATGGCTTTGCATCAAAATCATGGAAACAAACCATCAACTCCTGGTGATGCATTTCATATTGCCACTACCTCCAACTCTTTAAGAAGTCCATGTATGATTACAACCATGAGTCTCACATGCTTTTCTCTTCTTCTCAATTAATTAACAAGTCAAATCTATGTCTTCCTTCAGCTAAGCAATAAGGGCATCATGAGTAGGGGCAGTGGCACCGTGAAGGAGGAGGTTTTTGGCCAAGCTCGAGGTCACATGTTTAAGCGTTTTAATGTTCCTTGGATTGCAGAAGGCACCCATGCAAAGCTTTCTTTCTTCTCCATTGTTTCTAGACATATAATAGTACTAGTGTTACTCTATTGGATGAATGAATAGATGAGTGCAATGAGACGTGTTCAATTTTTTATGAATATATATAATAATATAGGGTTAATTTCATCTTAATAGTGATTTACCTTGGGACTTGGAAATTTGGTGGGTAACTATATACATATATCATATTTTTTAAGTATGTTTTTGTGTCATCAATATATTTTAAGAAATATTTTAATTTATAAAAAAGATAGTTACATTCATGCAATAAAAGAAGAATTTCATGAAAAATAAAATATAGCTAGTTATGTTGCATTTAAGATGATATTTCTTTATAATATTTTATAAAAATGGTCAAGGGATGGAATACCTTATAACCATTGAGTGATGGATGAACACCCTCATGAGTGTTAATAATAAAATTAAACATTTGTTGGTTTTCACCGTATGGGGTTTCTAGGGTATATTAGTGTCTAATGATGTGGTTTCCTATTGTGTTATTTTTATGATGTTTATTCCTTGTAATATGCAAGGTTTTTATTATTAAATAATTGAGCTAAAAGAATCATTGAATTGATGCAAGGTTACGTCAGGAAGTTTAAGTTAATATGCTATAACAAGGTAGTTAATGGTTATGTAAATTACTATTACTTTACTAAATATTACACTATGTAATGATGATGGTTTATCTAATTGTCATTTAACAAATATGGAAAGTAATTTAGAAAGTTACATGTTGGAAAATTCTGTAAAAAAATTCTAACTCCATGCATTTTCATCCGATGTTTTTCTGGGGGATGTTAGAAGTGGTATCAAAGCTAAAGGTTGTAGCACTAGTGCCTTTTGGGAATTAGTAAGCGGAAAAGAAGTAGAGATATGATACTAGTGGGCATCAACTAAAATATGATACTAACAAACTACATAATGATATATGCAATAAACTACTTTTGAAATAGTTCATTGCTGACTTTCGTCTACCCATTTTCCTCTGTGTTGACATTTGTCCAAAATTTTGTTGGTCCAATAAGCCCTACATGTTATGGAACCTTCCAGAAGGGTGGCACCATTCTCCTAATGTAATGGAAATTTCAATGTTGCCATTATTCACTGAAGTGGAAATTTCAGCCACATCTACAAACAATTATTATGCTAAGACACCAAAAAAACCAGCGTTGTTAGAAAGGTAGTTGGTCTAGTTGAAGTAGTGGCTTGGTACAAGTTGCTCTAAGTTGTTTCCTTACGTTTCTTTTATGAGCTTCTGACCTCCTTCATTCACAACAACGAAGGTCACATGAATGAGCTACTCTTCATCATATTTATAGTTTGATTATTCATAGTACTCTGTTATAATAAATTTGTATGCCTGTGCTCTTGCTACTCTAATTTATGTATCTACTTTGCCTCCCTAAGGTTTCTTATAATTCTTTCTTCTTCGTTACAGACATTACCCTAGAGTGCACTGTCGTTGAAAAAGGAGCCTTCTAAGGTTTTTCTTGCAGTAAAAAGTATTTTAGAAAATTATTATTTTGTTGACACTTAGCATGACATAGACCAGTTAAATTGTTGAAAATGACAAGTGAAAGGTGTTTATCTAGAAACCCAACGAGTGTAACAAGAGGCACATTTTCACATAATTATTTGATACAGAAATCATGCCTCCATCTCTTGCAAGTATTGCTCCTATTCTTCAGGTCGCTAATTTATGTATCTACTTTGCCTCCCTAAGGTTTCTTATAATTCTTTCTTCTTCGTTACAGACATTACCCTAGAGTGCACTGTCGTTGAAAAAGGAGCCTTCTAAGGTTTTTCTTGCAGTAAAAAGTATTTTAGAAAATTATTATTTTGTTGACACTTAGCATGACATAGACCAGTTAAATTGTTGAAAATGACAAGTGAAAGGTGTTTATCTAGAAACCCAACGAGTGTAACAAGAGGCACATTTTCACAGAATTATTTGATACAGAAATCATGCCTCCATCTCTTGCAAGTATTGCTCCTATTCTTAAGGTCGCTAATGAAATATAATCATTATGTCAGGTAGATTTTATGCTTTTTAGAAAGTACAGAGGCTTAACCCAACCTCTTGTGGTATAAGCGCACGCCAATTCAAGACTACTCTACTGCAACATTTGGAAAGAGTATGAATTGTTAAAGTGTTATATGTCGACTTTATCTTATGCTTTATATGCATGATTTCATATTTGACTTTTATGATTCTATTTTTGAGCACACCTTTTTATACTGTATTTTGGTGATCTTTGATTACCACTCTTAACTGTTTGTGTATTTTTTTAGACCCTTGCCTTCAATTCTAGCTCTAAGGAGAAGAGTAGCAAGGAAATTCTAAATCAATTTTATTTTTGGTTATTATTATTGTCACCTTCAAAGATACTTGTGGATGGAAGTGATTTAATGCATCACACTACTTTGAAGTATCATAGAATTTATTACCTTTGGATACAAATACTACCCTCCAAAACTTCTATTAGTAGTTGCAATACTTAGCAACCTAACAAAAAAGGAAGTAATTATGTTCCCTCTCAAATGTAATTTAAAACCTAGGCAGGATTGAAATTTTTATCAAAGACTTATGTTTCCATTAGTATCTATAAAAAATATTACACTTATTAATACACAAATATGTTGATTTTATCTCATTGTTTACATTATACCATTTTTATGATATTCTTGTTTTAAAATTAAAAACATTTTTTTCATAACTATATAAATATTTTCATTTTTGTTTCACTAATATATTATATAATTTCATAATTGTGGTGCTAATTTCATAATTGTGATGCTCATTTTAGATTATATATATATATAAATATTTTTTCCACTTTTTTAGATTTCAAAACATATTTTTTTAATTCCAATCCCATATAATTTTTTATTCATTTTAAAATTTATATATTTCTTTAAATTTCATTGCAAATTATATAATATTTTTATGTATTTTTTTTTTTGTCATATATATAAAATTTTTAGTAATCGTTTATGTAGCACACTTACTCTTGTTATTAGAGACTATGGATATCAATTACAAATAGCATGGTTATTGTGTAATTATGTTGTTAGAAATTATGAATATCAACTATAAATAACATGGTATAATGAGACTATGGATATTAATTAAAAATAGCATGGTTATTGTGTAATTATGTTGTTAGAAATTATGAATATAAATTATAAATAACATGGTTTTTGTGTGTTTATTTCAAAATGAGATTTTCAAAATTTTAATTTAATTATGAATAATTAGATCCTTAAAATATTTATGAAACATTTTTATTAATTTCAAAATGAAAGATTGAAATTTATTTCCTCTTATATTTCATATTAATTTACAAAATGTTATAAGATTAAATTAAAATAAAATGTGTATAGACTATATTGATTGTAAAATAAATTATAATTGGTATTGATAAGCTCTGGTAGTGTAAGAAAGGCTAGCTCCTCCTTGCAAGTTAAAATTAAATCATCACAATGAAATTTTTAATTATAAAAAAATAATATATAATAATATTAATGACATATATTAATAAAAAAACTTATAATTTATATTATTTTTAATAATTTTTTTAATGGTGTTTGGTTATCGAATTTTAGAGATGCTATTGAAGTATTTAGATATTTTATGAAAACAATGGTTTTGGAATTATACTCAAGCCCGATGAATCACACATGGATAAATAATTATGTAGAGGATAAAATAGTTTCACATTGTCCCTTGTCCAGTGCTTAAGAATAATGTTGAAGCAATAAGAGTTAGTGCACAAGAATTCGTGAAATCGTGGCCTTAGAATGACCTAGTGTGTTGTTAGTTTTTGGTAGTTAACTATATATAAATTTTGGACATTTTTTAATCTTATTTTTCTTTTATATCTTTCCAACTATTTGGATTTGGTAATCTCTGTCAATCAAGTAATCTCAACTTGATTGACAGAGGCTTAGAAGTTTGTAGTTTCCCGATACATTTGTGGAATGATTAATGTTGCATGCAACAACATCAATGCTTGAAGTGAGATGTCCTATTCAACATGACAAATAATGATTGAATAAATCATCATTAATCTCATTCAATTCACACCCTTACTATATTTTCATACAATCACTTGGTTAATCTTTTCTAACATTTGATTTGGACATCTATCATTAGAAAATCCAATGAAGGCTGGACAACCTTTCCTCATGATGAAGCAAGGGTGAAAAACAAAAAAAAATGGAGGGAGTGCTTGATGTAGAACGAAATCACAAATTACCACCAACAAACAACCACACACTGCGAAAACAAATAACAAACACATGCATGCTATCACACACATCTAGAAAGAAATAAACATGCAAATTTCCTTTAATCAAATAAAAACAATTTCCATGTGCATAGGAAGCGTCTTGGGCTATTTCCATTACCATAATCACAATAGGGCTTTAAGGGCCTTCTTTTATTAGAGCCACATAACTTACCAGGACTATGAGGGTGAATATGGTTTTCACAAAACATAGACCACCTTCCGATCTCAATATCTATAGGGCTTACAACTTTCAGAACCAAATTTTACTTAGCAATGAGAATTCTTCTTTGCAATTTTGTTGCAACTCATTATTATTTTCATCATTGCTGGAAAATTTTAAACTACACGTTTTCTTTGTCAAGAGGTATAGGCCCTTCTTCTAAATTGCTTCAAATAGAGAGAAATTCAAAGGTACACATAGTATTTAACCCCAACAAAGCATGCATCAAGTGGGTGAATATTTAGAACACAACGACAGAGGAGGAAAACAAAGAGTAGAATAGTTGGAGGAGTATCTAGAATGGAGTAGTAGAGAGTTTTGAAGGCCAACATAGGCAGGATGTGCATAGTTGAATTTGTTGATTTGTATGTGCAAGTTTTTTTTTAGAGTACAAACCAATAAAATGTTTATATCTTAGGATTTAATCTAAAAAAAAGAGTCGCAAAGAAAACATGCTAATATTAAACAATGACTCCCAAAACCCTATGATTTTTTTTTTTTGAATTTTGTCATAAATATTATAGGTTCTTTTCCAATTATAGAAGGTTAAACATGGGATACAACCTTTGTCTATGAGTTGACAACTTTTCTACATTGGCACCTTTTGTATGATTTCTTACTTTTATCGAACAAGAGTGGTCAAATTATATGCAACAATTGGTTCCTCTCAAAATTTTATATATCAGTGACAAAACTTTTTTTTAAATTTTTTCAG
Source organism: Pinus taeda (assembly GCA_000404065.3). NCBI lineage: Eukaryota > Viridiplantae > Streptophyta > Pinopsida > Pinales > Pinaceae > Pinus > Pinus taeda. The sequence goes on along the minus strand of APFE031001796.1, from coordinate 400,048 downwards.
CTACATTGGCACTTTTTTGGCAAACCAAGTTAATAATGTATTATATGTGGAGAAGATCATCAAACTCATCGATGGAATTTTTTATGTGTTATTTTGCATTATCAATAGCGAGGATGACGATAAATAATAAATTATGATTCTTTATGCCTCGTTGCATTCATGGTCATCATTGACTACACTCCCCACCAGATTTAGGACCACCACTTTATAAAAAAATGTAATAACTCAATAAAGGTCATCAACAATTGCATCATCCAAAATTGAATCTTCCATCCCTTCTCCATTACTCTATGACCATTTCCTTTCACGTGAGTTGTATGATTTCATTGATACACTCAAGTTCACCATGCCACTAATGTTCTACTATTATCTCAAAAAATATATGATTTACTAATCCAATGTACAATGCAATCAATGTAGTATATCAATTATTGTTTGCTTGATAATGAAAACCAAAGTATATCTTTTTCAAATTTACAATCCTCTCAGCGTCTCTTTGCACCTTTTGGGGCAATTGCTAGTTTTACAAAGCTATTTCTATTCCTAAAGCATACACTTGAAGTGTTTCAATATTTTGACACAATGTTAGTTTAAAATATTAATTATTTCAATAATATTTTGTTGTTTAAACTAATACGTATTTTATAACTATGAAATTAAAATTAATAATTTATTTATTTATATGAATATAAATGAAAGGAAAATAATAATTAAAGGTAGGGGAATTGATGGAGATCATTGATTGTAACACCTTCGTCAAATCCTTTCTTTTTCACGATGTTTAAAGTTAAGGTTGATACCTATAATGGTGAAACTGGTTCATTACACTAGCTTTGGGACTAGGCAATTATTATGGTCTTCAATAATCTTGCTATGTGCCCTACACGTTTACTCTGATCCATCATGACAACAACTCCAAACTCTTGATTTACAAACAAAATTGAAATCATAAGATGGTGCAAGGCATTCAACAACATAGCTCCTACTTGGTTGACTGAATCCCTGAATCCCATCTCTTAACCTCTTTCCTGTTCTATAACTTTCCCCCTCACTCATCCTCCATTTGCTTCTATCCCACGACTCCTCTTTGAAATCCATTGTGTGTCTACAAACCTTTGGCCATCTCTGTATCCATGGATCCCTTTAGCCATAATTATAAAGACATTAAGTGCAAGAACCTGAGTTTCCATATGGTTTCCAATCCTCCCTATCAAGCCTTGGGAAGTTGATATGCTGATTCACACAACATGGTTGTTATCAAATTTAGATATGCTACACCACCAATTTGAAAGCTAACAATAAGTTGATAAGCTAGTTCAACAAGCTCAACAAATCCATAGACAGAATCCAACATAAAAAACCAGAAAGAAACACAGAATTCAAGAACTAGGTTCTAGATTCTTGTGCACCTAAAATTAATCAATTTTAATAGTTAGCTAAAACCATGAAGGCATGTACATGAGGCCTCTTAAAAAAAACTAGGATGAATAAATTGACAAATTAAGAAAACATGGAAAAGAAGTTCAACATTATTCGCACATCTTTCAAGTCTCTAATCATAGGGATGGCAACACAATCAAGATGAATGCTCACCATTATTATCTCGGTACTAATTGCAATCCGGTCATGATCGATGAATAGTTTTAGCAAACTCCTCTAGTCAAATGAAATGCCAAACTAAATGAAAAACAAATTAACCCACCCTTCCAACCTACTTCTAAAACCGAGGTACCTTAGTTTTGTTTGTAATCTTTATCTCTTTTAAAATAGTATATTCTCTATCCTCTCGTATATCTTCATTGAAGATGTAGACATTATATGGTTTTTTCTCTAGCCGTCATACAACTATCATATTGTATTATGCTCAAACATAGCAAGCATGATCCTCATGCTGCTTTCTCATAAAGGGACAAGTGATAACCCATGGTTTATGGGTAAAACAAAATTATAAGACAAATATAATGATAACCTTGCCTCGAGAAATACAATCACAGCAAAGTGCATTTTACAAGATGAAGGTAATTGCGGAACGGTTGTGTTCATTGAATGTAGACGGTGATAGAAGGTGCATTGCATTTAGACTCTTCTGTCGATGCATTGAACATGAATGCTAACATTGAGCCGAGCATACAAATAGATAGGCTTCACCGTCGATCGACGATGGTGGTGGACGATCAAGGGTTCTGCGCCACTCCAAGCGCGACCCTGCACGGATTTGGCGGCGGCGGCGGCGGCGTTGAGTAAATGCATCGTCCTCATGATGAGAATCCATGAAGAGGTCCTCCTGGAGCATTTGCTGTATGGCTTCGCATCGGGATTGTGGAAACAACCTATCAACTCCTGGCGGCGCATCTCATATTGCGGCTATCTCCAACGGTTCAAGAAGTCCATGCACGAAGGCAAACAGAAGTCCCTGATTCCTTGTTCTTCTTAAGGGCGTCATAAGCGGGGGAGGTGGCCCCCTGAAGGAGGAGGAAAAGGGCAACGCCTGAGCTCACCTGGTTAAGCGTTTTAATGTTCGTTGGATTGCAGAAGGCACCTACGCAAAGCTTTTCTTTCTTCTTCGTGGTTTATACACAGATAATAGTAGTAGTGTTACTGTATTGGATGAATGGATAGATGAGTGCGAGCCAGAAGTGTTAAGCAAATTATGGATATATATAATGATATAACATTAATTTCATCTTTATAGCGATTTGCCTTGGGACTTGAAAATTTTATAGCGATTTGCCTTGGGACTTGAAAATTTTGTGGATAACTATATACATATATCAGATTTTTTAAGTATATTTTTATATCATCTATATATTTTAATTTATACAAAAGATACTTACAAATTTTATCAATATTATATTTATATATTATAGATCATCGTGTAAGAATCTCCGCGATGGGCTCTATTCAATGCCTCCAACATAATGGGAGTGAGAGTATTGAGATGGTTAATCTAAACAATTATGGGAATTTGAGAGGCAAGTCTGTGGGCATACAGTGCAAGATTCTATAATATTGGGCAATTTTTAACAAGATTAGGTATTTTGTATTAATTCCTTAAAAAAGAGGGAGGATTGGTAGCCAGAGCACATAGATGCAAGGAAAGGAGATGGATTCCAAAATAGAGTTGTTACTGAGGCTTGGTAGCTAGAGCACATAGATGCAAGGAATGGAGATGGATTCCAAAATAGAGTTGTTACTTGATTACTTTAAGACTGACATCTGCTGCTCTGCTTTTGTGGCAACAAATATAATGAAGCAACAAAAATACATATTTGCACTTTATGATTAGGACCAAAAGCAAACATATGAAAGAATAAAAATACATATTTGCACTTCAAGATGAGGACCAAGATTATTTTAAGAGCTGGTTGTGCATTCACATGCTTTCTGTTCCCAGTGACGAAATCCTGTGCTCCACGTTGGCGATTCGGCGGTGATGTGCAGAGAGAATCTGTTCCAGCGAAGAGATTACTTTCTCAAGATGCCTGCAGCCCTGGTTGCATCTGTTGAGCTCCTCCCTGAGTGAGGTTGCTTCTACCTGCAAGCTTCCCATTTCTGAGTTAAAGGCTGCTTCACATTGCGCGTTCCATTGTTGCTGAAGTTTTTTGGACGGGGCCAGCTCTGCATGGAGGCCTTGGCAGGATTTGCGAGAGGAGTCCGAGGATCCACATGTGTCCATTCCTTGATCATGGTTTTTGTCATATTAAAGGTTAAATAAGTTTGAAAGTGTTACTTAATGGTGGAGTGTTTTAGGAAGATCTTTTTATTTCTTTGTATAAATCTTCATCATTTAAAGATCAAGTGAGAGATTAAAGGTGGTGTTAGATTCTATGTTATTTTTTTGGGGGAGATATTATGGTTTTCTGTTTTTTCTGGGAGATATTAGGGTGTTGGCTTTATAGATAATAAAAATTTCGACCATGTTGTTTATATTTAGATGTAGATTGTGGAATTAAAAAATAAAAATACAAAAAGTAAGAGCTAGACCATTAAGTAGGAGCTAGACTACAGAGGAAAATAAAAATAATATGAGATCAAAAATAAAAATAATATGAGATCATTCAATTTTCATTGTATTGCAAAGCAATTATATAATAAATTTATCTTAATTCAATAATATAATAGCATAAACTTATTTTAATTTTATATTTATCATAAATGAAAAAGAATAATTAAAAAATGAATTTGTACCATTATTGTCTCTAAAATTTTAATTTATTTAATTTATAATAATTAATTGAAACTTATTTTAAATTGTTTTGATACGAAAATAATCTAAAATTTATTAATTGGAAAAAAAATTACCATAAATATTCATTTTCCTCAAAATGTTTACCTGTTCTAGATGATTTCGATCAAAAATAAAAAATAATATGAGATCATTCAATTTTCATTGTATTGCAAAGCAATTATATAATAAATTTATCTTAATTCAATAATATAATGCATAAACTTATTTTAAATTTTATATTTTATCATAAATTGAAAAAGAATAATTAAAAAAAATGAATTTGTACCATTATTGTCTCTAAAATTTAATTTATTTAATTTATAATAATTAATTGAAACTTATTTTAAAATTGTTTTGATACGAAAATAATCTAAAATTTTATTAAATGGAAAAAAATTACCATAAATATTCATTTTCCTCGAAATGTTTACCTGTTCTAGATGATTTCTTAATAATTAGAATCAATTTTAGCATACAATTTCTTCCCCTCTAATTTCAAATCTGATTTCTTCGTATTCTTTGAAATGAAATTTCAATGAATAGCTTTATAGCACAACCTACCTTATTTGTTTTATTTCCTTGTAATGAATGGAAATTACTAATCACTTTTGTGATGTCGATGTTTGCAAAGATTAACCCATCAAATCAATCTCTCGTGATGAACAACACATTTATGGATATTGTTAAATCAAATGGTTTCAAGCGGCAAGCGGTTGTTGAGATCCCAACATATACTGGTGGTTTGAGATATGTCGTTTTACCACCATATATAAGTAACTTCATTTCATTGCATAAGGTCGTTTGTGATAAGGCCTTATGGATAATTATTTGTGTGTGACTTTTTAACGAAAATAGAACTTACCTTGTGATTTTACCATGGGTTTTAGAGATTCACATGCTATTTTACTCCGTGATCTTTTAGGAAACATTCTTTGGAATGAGAATTTACATAGACTTTCAACTTTATTTGAAAGGGGCCTGATCCGCTTTGATTTCTAAGTGATGGATAACGATTTTCCTTTGTAAAATACAATATTTTGGCCTAATTTTTGTTTTCTTTGGGATTTTTTCTTTGGCTATCAAGATGGGGTTTATTCAAGGATGATATAATAGGGTAAATGCTCTTGTTTTGGGAGGTATGGAATGGGATTATATAAGCTAAAATATTATTTTATAAATATTTATTTTAGAAATAATATATTTAGGTTGAGTGATCTTTTTCGTTATAAGTTATGGTTTTTTTTGGAAAATCATTTTTATTTATTTATCTAGAAATAAAATTCTCATGATGTTTTCTTATCTTCATATTGAGAAATGTTGTTTACTTGCTCTCACATTATGATTCGTAAATTTTTATGGATATTTTATTGGACAGTTTGTCACAACAAATTTGATAATATTATATCAAAATTATGAATTCTACACTATTAGAGTTTTATAAAATTTCTAAATTTCTAGATTTTATTGTAATTAATTAGTGCATGCATGAGAATGAAAATTATGCACAAAATAGAGAACAATAAAATAGAGCTCACACACGCATAAGGCACAAGATATGCTCTGGGAAAGATTTCAGGAGAAAACCCAGCTGGAAGGTGAGGTTGCTTTGCTTTCTTCTCTGTCTAGAAATATGGTTGCAGATACAAAGAAGTAAGGGTAAGGCTTGTGGCTCTTAAGCTGCTAAAGTGCACAGATCCTATTTATGTGCTCTACATCTGATCTCTCATCGCTATATTTTCTTAGCTATGGAACAAAATTCTTTTGATAGAATGGAATGCCTCTTCCTCCTAGTGGTCTGGTTATAACACAACTTGATAGCCTACTAGTGGTTAAGTTTGTCTATATCAACTCTTAACTAGAGTTACAATATAAACCCTTGTAGATTATTTTACAACACAATCATGTGGCTAGCCCCTTTTCCATGAATAATGGGGTTGACACAACATCCTCCCGAATTATAGGTGTGAAAACAAGAAGGTCAACTTCTGAGTGACATAAATTTTGCATACGAACTTTGATTGATGCACTTCTTGCACTATTGGAACAATATTTGTGTGTATAATAGCATGAAAAGGTGCAATGCTAAATATGGAAATTTTACCGCCCAAAAAGGGAATTTGATGCAATTTTGCATGCGAACTTCGATTGATGCACTTCTTGCACTATTGGAACGATATTTGTGTGTATAATAGCATGAAAAGGTGCAATGATAAATATGCAAATTTTAACCCCCCCCCCCCCCAAAGGGAATTTGATGCCTCAAAACACTCCTGAAATTTTTTCAGACCCCATTTTGCCAAGCTGGGTCCCGCAGGTAAAAACAGTAAAAATGGTCCTTTGAGCTGATTCCTCCACTTTTTCTATTCTGAATGCATTGAGATGGATGGAAAACAATATAATGATCCAATCCAGATCACATTATGTGAAGTTGACATATTTACTTTTATTTAATGTCTTTCCTTAATAACTTACAAGAAGTGGTGATGCAGAGGATTGGAAATGAGAGAAGACCCTAAAGGATTCATTATGGACTAATAATGATAACTTTAATGTGTTTTATATCGTTAAATAGGAATTTATCATACTCTTTGTGAATTTTGAGGCATAGTCATCATTAAAATGGATTTAATCCTAAGCTCCTCATACCAAATGAGTAATGCAAGACATGAGAAAAAGCCCTAAAGGATTCATTATGGACCAATAATGATAACGTTAACGTGTTTTATATCGTTAAATAAGACTTTATCATACTCCTTGTGAATTTTGAGGCATAGTCATCATTAAAATGAGCTCCTCATACCAAATGAGTAATGCAAGACATGAGCAAAAGCGAGTATCTAATTAAAATAAAAGATTGACCTCCATCATTAAAATCCAAATAATGTGGATTAATATATTTGTAGTTGAATGAACTAATATGTATCATCACAATTATAAAAATTCCTTTACCTACAAAACTAATTAATATATATTAATATATATATATATATTATATATTATATATTATATATATTTCACTTTTTCCTATAGTATAAAAAATAAAATATAATATATATATATTTATATATATGACATTCACATTTTTTTGCCTACTAGTATAAAAAAATAAAAATCACATGAATTAGCATCATTTAGTTAGGAAACAAGTTATTTATGTTCTTTTCGCACATAAAAATGTAATAACACTCAATCTCAATAGTAATTTGATGGATATCAATAGTAATTCTAATAAATATTCTTATTGAAATATTACGAACCATTTGGGATAATTACTAGATGTCAATTTATATCATATTAGTCGACATCAAATTGATCGTTATTTAAATGGTAGATTAATTGCAATGAGAATGAGTTTGATCAAAATTAATATATGGATTGTGGGATAAGATTGAAATATTTCTCACATTGTTGACTTATTAAATTGTCTTTAGTTAAATAACTTCACATGTCTTAATTAATATCAAATAAAATGGCATGATACTAATGGATGTTATTATATTGATCAATGGAAATATTAACCTGTTATGATAAATGCAATCCTAAGTTATCATTGAACTAATTTAGTACATAATAGACTATATTATAATTTCAATGATATTCATCCAATTTTTTATGTTGCTCAACGTAAATTCATATCCATTGTGAATAAGTCCTATCATATTCAACAAAAATTCATACTACTCAATCAATATCACATGTATTAAAATGATACCAATTAAATTTTCTATATTGATAAAAAAAATTCCTAGCCTATTATTAGTAGCAAAATTGGTTGTAGGTGTTTGCACAAGCTAATGATGGTCATGAGTGTTAGTGACAATGCAAAACCTAGAAAGAAGGCTTGTAGGTGTGGGTCCGAAATTATGATGGTCATGAGAATTAGTGGCAATTCCAACTTAGAAAAATAGATATTTGTTAACTTGGATGGGTGATTAAGTACTTCCACAATGAATTTGAATATGGTGTAAAAATGATGAAATGTAGAAAAAACAAATTAGCTTTGTAAATATGTATGTTGATATAGATGAATGATCCAACAATAATTACAAGTGATTCTCCCCAATGTGAGGTCCCAATTAGACATCACACAATTTCAAATGAGAAATCCATCCGGATTTTGGCCCAATGGTTGTGATTATTTTTGGGTGTTGTGAGATATTGAAGGATCGTCATAGTAGAACATATATGAATTAACCTACAAAATATATTCTTGTAACAAAATAATTACTTTAAGTTAACACTATGTTGAAAACAAAATGAGGACAGGATGAGATCGAATAAGCATAAAAATTGTTGAATCAAGGAAATAATTAGTTAATTACCCATCATAAATGTCTAACTAATTAGAGAAAGTAAAAAGTATTCCTTAATTATTCTAACTATTACTATTTGAAGAAAGAAATGACACAAAAATTAGGACATTGTGATAAAATACTATATAGTTCATAGAACGGTCCATTAACTAGCAGTAAACAATCTCAAAGAATGCAGGCAAATGATATCACTTTAGATTAGTCTGAAGAAAAATCATAATACATTTCAAGTCAAAATATGACAATGACCTTATCAAGCTTCTCAGTATTAGTTTCCAATAGATCTAAAATAGGCTATCTTCCTAGATCGTTCCTTTGAAAATTTGCAAAATTTTCCAAAACTTCAAGTCATTTTCACTAGGAGTTTCAAAGAATTTATAGGTTACATCCATAACTTCCTCTTGGGAATTCTTGTTTTCCTTTGGGAAGATACAAATTTTCATATAATTATCATCCTTTTCATGTAGTGAATAAATATAATATTTAGAACTCCTAGAAGGTGAAACCGAGAATTGTTACAAGAAAATTAGATCCTAGACTAGGACCCCCGAGACATAATGAAAATAAATTACACAAATTTAGTAAAATGATGATATCATCATGATATTGTTAGCTAATATCCCTTCCAAGGTGACATGATACTTTTATTTGTGTTGGGAGAGTGTGTGTACATCCTTGTTCAATGAAACAATGAATAAATTTAGAATCTTTCACTACTTGGAATGTTCTACAATGTCTTACTTGAGGGTGCCCTTAGTGAGCGTATTAGTGAAGACATTAAAATAAAACTCCCTAACATTAAAAATCTCTCCTTGATCTATAAACCACCATGAATACTCCACTGGATAGTTCGTCACAACAAATATGATAAATTATACTTAAAAATATAAAATCTACACTGTGGGGATTTATTTCTCTTTAGATTTATAGATCCATAAATTCATGTTTATTTCGTTAAAATGCAAATTATAATTATTTACAAAATAGATAACATGGAAATAAAAACTCACAAATCATGATTTGACACACGATATAACCCAAGAAACCATTTTGGGAGAGAACGTAACTAGAAGGTGATGCCACTTTAGTCCCTTTCTCTAAATAAAAAATGGTTGTGAGTATGAAGAAGCATGGCTTGTGGCCTTTGGGTTAATATAATGAACAAATCCTCTCTATGAGCTCTCTCCCTAAGCTACACTTGAAAAGAATGGAACCCTATTTCCTCCTAGTGTCCTAGTCATAACAAAGTCTGATGCCTACTACTGGTTACGCTTTACTACATGAAAAATTAATTAGAGTTATAATATGGACTCTTATAGGGTCCTCTTCATCATAATAACATGAATATTTCCTTTTCCATGAGTTATGGGGGATGACGTGGCATTATCTCAAATTCTGATGGGGAAAATAGGAAGGTCAACTTCAAAATTCCATGACCTTTGCATACAAACTTTGATTGAGGTGATGCTTACACCATTACAAAGGTATCTATGTGTAGAATATGAAATTATAGTGTGGCATTAAAGAAACATAGTTTTAAACCATAGAAAACATTATTTAATGCCTCAAAAATCTCTTCGAAGGTTTCAGACCCCAATTTTTCAAACAGGGTGTCACTAGTAAAAATGGTCATGTGAGTTGATTCCTCCATTTTACCACTCCAAAATCATCGATATGGATGAAAAAAAATATAATGATCCAATCCAAATAACACCTACCCATTTTGGGAGGCTTCTGGTCCTCAAAATCTTCTAATGAATGAGGTGAAGAAAACATTCCTCCAACTTCTCTCGGGTGTACCATTTAGCTTTGTTTGGAACTTGTCCTTTCAACCCAATATACCAAAGGTCATGCTTCCTTTGTCTCGTAGTTATGGACCTCTTCTATCAAATTGTATCTTCTGTAAACTTTGCCTAAGCACTTGGTGCCAAATCCTCTACACAAGGTAAGACTTGTTCCTCTTACTGGTCTAGTATGGAAGGCTCATAGAGATTCAGATTCTCTACGTTCACAACTAAGATAAATGTGTAATGGGGGTAGACTAAGTCTATTGATATTATGTCACACCCTTTATCTCAAATGGACCATACCATAAAGCATTTATTTTCTTACTAGGACCCTGTAACCTCTTCTTATTCAACTGTAACCATAGTTTGTCTCCCACCTTAAATGAATTATCTATTATGTGGTGAGCATGCCTGGCCTTGTATTTTTCTTGTGACTTTTTCAATGTATCCTATACCTATATATGGATCTACCTGATCTTTCCAAAAATAATATTCAGCCCTCAAGGCATCCCCTGTAAGATCGTCCCTTACTCTTCCTTGCTACCCATATGCAATATCCAAAGGTGAACGTGGAAAAGATCCAAAACAAGTTTCAAAGGTGCACTTACTAGTAGAAGTGTGGATTGTTATGTTATAAGAGTGTTGTATATATACCAATTTTTCATGTTAGGTCTTTGTATGCTTCTGATCATAACCCCTCAAAAGATGTACCAAAATATTGTTGACTATTTTTGTATATTAATATGTCTATGGATGTAATGTTATAGACCTCTTCAAATTTGTGTCCATATTCTCCCATAATGTTGTCCAAATTGCACTAACAAATATTGTGTCACTATCTTAAATGATGCTCCTTGGTATCCACACAGGTCTGTCCTAAGAACAAGTTTGTTTCTTCTTGCCCATTAATGGTATTTTTACAAGGAATAAGAAAACACATCTTGTTGAACTTGCCAACTACCATGAATATGAAGCCATGTCCCTTCTTGGATTTTTGGTAAACCTCCCACAAATCCCATGGGAATGGTTTCCCATAGATGAGTGAGTATAGATAAGGGAAGTTATAGACCATGTTTCCTATTACCAGGCTTCTTGTTATAACAAATCATGCATCCTCCTATGAACCTAGCTACATGTTCTTACATCTTGGGCCAATACACATACCTTTTCAAGTTGGCTACTATATCCCCTATAGTAAAGTGCCCTGCAACCTTGGAGGTGTAAGTGTCTCTAATCAACTCCATATGCTCACCTTTAATAACACATAACTTATCTGGACTGTAGAGTAACCCATCCTAGAGATCATAGCTAAAGGTGTTGTCACTATAATGAACATAAATATGGATCTGGAACTGTTGAGACACCTCCTTCAAGTCCTCATCATCTAAATATGGCTCTCTATATGCATCATGGGTGACTGACTCCATGTGCATCAAAGTTCCCAAAGCTATGATCTTTGATGTGGCTAGCCTTGAAATCATGTTAGCCAACTTGTTTGTGCTACCTTTCTTATACTTCATCACTAAATGAAATTGTTGTAGAAACCCCATCCACTTGTAATGCCTAGTCTATTGTAGCTTTCTTTGGGCCTCTAAATATTGTAGTGATTGGAGATCTATGTGGATTATTGTCTCCTTCCTCATCAGATAATGCTTCCACTTCTTCTCAACTTTCACTAGGGCATATAGCTCCTTATCGTAGGTAGGGTAGTTAAGAGAGATGTGAGTGGGTATGCTATGGGAGAAATTTTGATGTAGGGGGAAGGGTTGTTGCAAGTTTGGTAATTCCAGAGCTAGTGCTTGATTGATCTTATTATTTAACTCCTCAAAGGCCCACTGCTGACCCTTTACACATTAGAAACTCTTGCCACTTTTTATTATGGCATGGAGTGCTGCTACTACTATTGAAGACGAGGGTATGAATTTCCGTAGGAGTTTTTCTACCCCAACCATTTCATGAGGAAAACCATCTTGATAGGATCTACTTTTAACTCTTCACCACTTATCACATACCCAAGATACACCAAATAGTATTGTGAAAAATCACACTTCTTAAGATTTGCTAGTAGTTGGTGTTTCTTTAATGTCTCTTACACCTACATCAAATGTGAGATGTGCTTCCTTGAGGTAAAAATGTATACCATCATATCATCTAAATAGACAATAACAAATGAATCTTTAAATGGTCTATTATAGCATCCATTGACCTCATAAATGTAGTTGGCGCATTTCATAAGCCAAATGGCATGAATAACCACTCATACAAACCTTACATGGCTTTGAAGGCGGTATTCCAGGTATCTTCTTATCTAACTTGAACATGGTGATATCCAAACTTTAAGTCCATCTTGGTGAAGTAGAGTTTTTTTCTACAACTGATCTAGTAGATCATGTATCCTTGGAAGGGGGTGCCTGTTCTTGAGCATAATTTAATTCAACACCCTATAATTAATACACATTTTCCAAGTCTCATCCTCCTTTGGTAGAATGATGATGGATGACCCACATGATGACATACTCGGTTGAATTACACCTTATTCGAGTAGTTGCTACAACTTTTTCGTCACCTCACTTGTATAATAAACTTCCTGTACAATCCAATGTTTGGAAATAAAGAGTCTTACAATAGCTGGATCACATGGTCTGTTTCCCTCTTGCGTGGTAACCATTTAGGCTCTTAGAACAACTACCTATATTCCTATACAAATTTTTCCATTTGTTGTTTATGTTTCTTAGTACACCCCTGCAAGGATGCCTTTCCTCTCATTGACACTTCGATATACTGAATTTCTCTTACAAACAACACATCATACTTCTTACTATAACTAACCAGTTTCTTGGCTTGGTTGGCACTTACCAATGAAATTTTTAACTTTCCTTTGTACATGTTGATGGTGAATGATTTTCCATCCTTAATGAGCCAATAATAGTTGGTTATCCGCATGAATATTACATCCCACATATAAATTTAACGACTTCCAAACACCATTCCATATACATAAGAGGATCTACATTTAGTTATACTACATCAATAAATCAACACTAATAACAAGGCTAATTTTGCATTTTCTTTTATGCCTTTAACTTTGCATACCTATTTTCCCATGCCAATGGATATGGTCTTGGATGATCTCGAACTTCCAATCCCAATTTTTTGACTAGCTATACTAAAATGAGATTCCCTTTCAATCCTAAGTCAAACATAACATTAATTTTTGTCTTTTTGACTTGTATCTTTATGTGGAAGGGTTTGGTAATTTCATTCTCTTCCTGTTGCTAATGAATACTCAGATTCACCTCATTATGCATTTATCTAAATACGATATTCTCATCCACATCTAAGCTACTTTCAACCTGGTTGCTCGAATTAGTGGCCATGAGAATCTTCTTCTTATTATATTTCTTTTTTTGTTTTCAGGTTAAGCTCCAGATACAACTTCCAAAATTTATCCTTTATATGATTGTCAATATTATAGTGATTGTAGTGATTTCTAGGATATTTACACTAGTGTGTTGTGGTTGACATATATTTATCTTTTCCCCCTTTCCATTTCTTCTTCCCTCCATATAAACGTCTTGGTGCTCCTTCTACTTTGATCCACTTGATTTCCCCTTATTTTGGCCTATGTTCTCAAGGTATTGTGCCTATACACAACCCTCCTCAACTAATTTGGGCTTAAACAAAATCACATGCTTCAACAAATAGTTGTTTAGACCCCTCATATACTTTACGAGTACATGTGTTTCAGAGAGATACCCAGTAGTATGACCATGTTTGAGAATTTTGTGGTGTACTCTTATACACTCTCCCCTTTCATCTTCCTGAAGTAATGGCAATAGATCCACTAGTCCTCTACAATGACGATAGTGTAAAATTGTCACTTTATGAGGGTTTTAAATCCCTACCACTTAGTCACCGGAGGATCTCCCTCCAACCTCAATGTCTCTATGTGGCTTTCCCACTATTTCATGTGTGGCTTCCCCAATAGTTCATGGCATGACCCTCTGATTTTAGTCCCACAGATCAAATATTCTATTCCTCCTATATATGATGAACAATGAAATAAAATTCTAATTCTTGGAACTAGTGATTTAGATTCATAGTGTCGATCTATTATAGTTGCTACAACACCACCCAATTTTTTTTCCATATTACCAAATTTTTAGTCACCCCCTTTTGCTTCTCCATGTGTCAATGGTTAAGGTTATGCCTTTGAACTGGTTAGATCCTTCAATACCATAGCTACTACCAAACCTTATGAGAGCCTGTAATATGACAATATATGCTAGATGTCAATCCATCTAGATTCATGTTAATTCTTGTTCTTGTGACTACATTAGGGTTTGAGGATTATTAGCACATGCATGTTTCGTTGTGATACTCACCCTCTAAAATGCACTCTTAACTCGATTTCTCTTGAGTGTTTCATGATATCTTCCACCCATAATATTTGCATGATCATAAGTCAAAATTATGTTGCATAGCGATATTACCTTTAGGTTAATAGAGATAATTTATAAACTTAAAGGTTCAAGGAAGGTGTTCACATATCCAAGATTAAATCTTTAAAAATACATATATAAATTATTCATCACACCTTTAACAAAGTTATTCATATTAATAACATTTGTAAAATCATTTAAAACACCTATGGTGATTTTATAACAAGTCTTTTAAAAACCCAACTTGGTAATTTCTTATTTATTGTACTTTTGAGGTCTTAACCTTTCGAGTTTATAAAAACTTTTCCTATAGCATATAATCTTTACTAGCACATATTATTATTGCACATGCAGAATGGATAATAAGGAGAGATTTGTACCATCTAAAAAAACACGACGGCACTTCATAAAGATACAAAGACCAAAGTATTTGTCTCATCACTAATGACCAACATACATGGGGTTTCTACATTGCAAAAGCCCATGCACTTGATTGAAGTGCTTGGTGATGACCAATGCACTTGAAATAGCTATAAGGGCATAGTCAAATGGATAGAAAATACATTGGAGTGGTTTAATTGGTTACATTGTGATATATACATGTAAAATCTAGTGCGTTGTGCGTTGAGAGATCGACGATGTAACCATCGGACAAATTTAGGGATAGAGATGACGCTATATTGTGAGAGACATGGAGATTATACATGCAATCCGTGCTAAAGGTTTTATAAGGTGTCAACAAAGATATATGAAACATGTGCTTGGCCTCCAAACAACACGTTGGAGCTTGAAGACAGGGCAGCATTTCATTTCAAAATATGACCAATATCACCAACACTGGCGAGAACCATATATTACAAGGAAATGAAAACTGAGTTACCTATGAGGGTGTATGTGGCAACCTATGCCAAGAGCACTGCACATGGCTAGTCTCCAGTCTGGAAGTATTCCCTTTAGCCCATGCGCCAATTGGCAGTGCATGGGCTCTTACCATGACAAAGGCAGTGCGTTTAATGGGATGGCATAGAGGTAAAACAAATCATACGTGGATGCACCAAAGACTAAACAAGACTGACATAAATAAAAGGAGTGGCGTATGGTTCACGTTTGGTGCAAAATTAACGCACCAAAAGCACTTGCAAGGTTGTGATATTAAAGCCACAATAAATGAATGCAAGGCATGGTAAAGCCAGCAGTGCTTGGGCATTGAGACGAAGAACGCTAGGTAAAGTGGCTCTGCAAATTACAAGGAAATGAAAACTGAGTTACCTATGAGGGTGTATGTGGCAACCTATGCCAAGAGCACTGCACATGGCTAGTCTCCAGTCTGGAAGTATTCCCTTTAGCCCTTGCGCCAACGGGCAGTGCATGGGCTCTTACCATGACAAAGGCAGTGCGTTTAATGGGATGGCATAGAGGTAAAACAAATCATACGTGGATGCACCAAAGACTAAACAAGACTGACATAAATAAAAGGAGTGGCGTATGGTTCACATTTGGTGCCAAATTAACGCACCAAAAGCACTTGCAAGGTTGTGATATTAAAGCCACAATAAATGAATGCAAGGCATGGTAAAGCCAGCAGTGCTTGGACATTGAGACGAAGAATGCTAGGTAAAGTGGTTCTGCAAAGACTTGTTTTCAGACAGAAAAAGCACGATAGTATTATATAAGATATATAACTGCAAAAACTAATACAGAAATCAGTCTAGATAGTGTGTACCAAGTACTTATACGTTGAAAGGGAGCGTTGAAAACTTCATGTGTTTCGTTGGAAATATTGAAAACCTGTTGCATATTATGAAACATAGGCATTGGGAGTTTGCATTATGAAAGAGGCGTTGGAGGTTGTATTCAAAATCCGTTTGCATTATGAAAGAGGTGTTGGAGGTTGTATTCAAAATCCACATGCCTATGGACACATTCCTGTCGCAGAAAAAAGATGAGTCATCTATGGAGGCAGAGGAATTGCCTGGACGGTTAAAAGTAGCTAGAATCTAGGCAAAAAAATTCAAAAATTTTTGTAGATGCATTGTTTAAATCATAGTTACCAAATTCGGTCGAATCGGTCTGAAGAATTCGAAAATTCGGCAATTCGGTCTGATTCGGGCATTAATAAGCTGAATATCGGTTCGGACAGTCAAATTTATTTTTTTAATTTTCTTTAATTTGTGTTTTTCAAAAAGTTGTACTCCAATTTTTGTGAGTAAGTTTAGTCATACAGTTGTAGAATATTGAACTTTTTAAACTTAATTTGATTTTTGTTTTTCAAGAAATGGTACTCCAATTTTTGTGAGTTAGTTGTAGAATATTGAACCTTTTAAACTTAATTCTTCCCGCTGGTCGAGGGATCCACTTAGACAGTTAGACAATATTTAAGATAGAAGGGACAAGGATGTTATTGACGGTTTGTTTTATTTTTATCAAAGTTATTTGGTGTGTTACTAACTTTTACCTGTTATTAATTTTATTAATTTTTACATTGTTTGTTTAATGATTTTTTTATTTTTATATTAAAAATAAAATAAAAGTTACTATATAAAAATTAAATAAATAGTTGTTATATTAGAATTTCATTTTTACAATAACATATTTTTTGTCTTCTTTTTTTTTTTAATTTCTCATTTTCACAATAAAATAATTTTTTTGTCTATTTTTTTTTTAATTTTAACTTCTTTTCTATAATATTTTGGTTAGTAAGGAATGAAAATGGAATTATTTATTCATAATAAAATTGGTTGTAATTTAGTTGTTTGTTTTTAAGAAATTTGTAAGGAAAATATATTATATGGTTTCTAAATCTTTTAAACAATTAACAAAATAGCAAGATAGTTCTAATTTGATGATTCTTGATATTTCTAATTTGATGCTTTTTTATCTATATTTTATTCAGTTAGTAATTATGAAAATTTCTAAATATTTATCATTAAAAATTACAACGTTAGTTACTATCTTTTGATTGACCAAGAGGAGTTGTTTCTACTAATTTCAATATCTTATTCACTTCCATCTGAAAATTTAGGAAAACAACAAGAATTCTAATTTGATAATTCTTGATAATTCTAATTTGATGGTTTTTTATCTATATTTTATTTTAGTAATTAGAAAATTGCCTAAATATTTATCATTAAAAACTACAACATTAGTTACTATCTTTTGATTGACCAATCAACAATTTTAAAGGTGTCTTTTTTTTAATGTTAAAGAGTTTGTTCTCACCATTGTATCTTATTCACTTCCATTAACAAGGAGTTATTTCTACTCATTTCAGTATCTCATTCACTTCGATTAAAAAGGAATTGTTTCTACTAATTTCAATGTCTAATTTTATTTGCAATTCTATAATATAGTTCATAATTGTTAATTTAAATTATCCAAATTTAAGAAAAATATTATTAATAATAATGTAAGATGTATATTCGCGAAATTTTTTCCGTATTATATTTTAGGGAGTCGAATTTTTTACGTATCAAATCGAATTCGTATTCATTTGAACTTGGTAACTATGGTTTAAATCATGTTTTTGGTGGTAGAAATAAATTCAGCACCATCAAAAGCTTAAACACTTAAAATTATGAATTTTGACAATTTTTATGTAGATTTACAAAAATCTTTCCCAAATTTTTTACAAATATAACCATAATTTCTATAACTTAAAAAAAAAACATAATTTTAGAGTACGACCAAAAAAAATGAGGAATGAACGTACACACTATGTGTCGGAAGTCACCAAGAATATGTTGAATGCATGTGAAAATATAATTTAATGAGCACACATGTGAGCAATGCGTTGGTGCAACTCACACAAAGAATTATAGCAAAGTAATGTGACAAATGCATAAGTCGATGGTAATGTTCACGAGAACAGTGCAGTGTTGACCGGAGCTGTCATGACAGTGATGGTGCACTGGGCTCCTCTAGCTGACAGTTCATCGACCTTTGTCTCTTAGGTAAGTGAAGCTTGTTGGAATTTGGAATTTTTTATTATTAGTGAAATATTTTTTTACAAGTTTTGGATTAATACATTATTGTTAAGAAACTGTTAGGTTTAAAATTGTATTTATCAAAAGTGATGTTTTGTTAATAAATTAGTTTTTTATCAATAAATTTTGATTAAAAATTATTCTTTCACATATATATCATAAAATAAAAAACTAAATTACCATAACACACAAATGATTTATTGAATCTAAAAATCTTATTATTCTTTTATAATTAATAATGATAACATTTTCTATTTAGAAATATATTTTTAATTGGAAAAAATTAAAAATACTTATTCAAAAGAAAAAAATTATACGTAAAGTCCCTCATAGCAAATACCATACCATGCAATGGTGCTTACTTTGGAAACTTTGTTATAATTTTAAACTTGAAATAAATCATAAGAATGACTTGTTGATTTTGTTTCAGAATAACAAAAAGACATGATCTCCTTGTAAATGTTGAAACACTCCGTGAGAGAACAAAACTTTAAACGAAATATGCTATGCAACTTCATGAGACATGGAAAGAAAGATGTTGTTTGAGGATCTAGCGAGCACTTGGACAATCTCATACCCTTTTATGTATGCTAAGGTAAGAACCGATAATTATATCCTGGGCTGAGAAGCTGACTGAGCTCATTGGGCTCTGCATTTATTCACTGAACCACTAGTCTCCATGCACCTCCTTATTTATATACGAAAAAACGGTTCTCAAAGAAGCCTCGTTATATATATACGAAAAAATGGTTCTTGCCCTACCTTTGACAGAGATACTTCTTTATGGTGTTATACCATGAATGGGGTGGATCGACTTTAGTAGTTCCATTGGGGCCTCACCCAGAGAAAAAATGCTCCCCACATGAATATAGATTGAGGAAGATTTAACCTTATATAGATGTTGGGGTGCGTCTACCTATTCATGTTTGCCAAGTTGGTTTGTGAGTTGGGAAGAGGGTATTACCATTTTGATTGCCACTGATGGACACAGTTCAGAGCATATTCAAATGGAAATATGTTAAAATTTAAACTAACCAAAATAACTCTATAAACTAGGAACTGTCCCCTAGATCATGGAAACATCCATAAATAATTTAATGCAGGGGAAAAGTCATGGCTTGTAAAACATATCCTTCATATTGTTTTGTATTCCCTTTTGTTATAAAAACATATTGTGCCAATTTTCTATGCAAATCTCATGCATTACCAGATCATATACCATAGATAATTACCAAAATCCACGTGGGTGAAATTGTAGATTTCAAGCTAGATAAAGGAGGTTTGAAGGGATTTGGAAAGTAATTAGATAAATGTGGATTTCTCGGAACCCAACCCTCCAACAAGTAACTGACTTTATCTCGTGGGGAGAGGGCACTCCAACATGGTTCCTCGCTAGAGTAATACAACCATCTCGTAGTCTCGTATTTATGCATATGTATATGGACCAAGGAAATTGTGGTCTCTAAGCCACAAGTAAAGATGCTCGAGACCCTGAGCTCTCCACTAGGCGGCTAACTCCCTCATGAACTTAGTTGAGTGCATGGTGATCAATTCTAGCTATAACTGCTCCTCTGGAGGGTGTTGAGAAAATGAAAGCATGGGCAATTCTAGAGGCGAGCCCCGAAGTGAGTGACCTTATTGGGCATCATTGTATCCCATTAGTGGATAGATTCAAGATTGTTTATCCAGTGTCACTATCTAGAAGGTTGTTACTGCTAAACGAAGGAGAAGGGAAGCTAGACTAATAAAAGGATCGGCTCAATCAAAAGGTTCGCTCAACTGAGTCCCAATGAAGTAGTTGAATGCAGGGGAACGACTACAAACTAATGGATATTGGAATGATTATAGTCACAGAGGAGAAGATACAACAATACACTTCTAAGTCCATTCATTTAGGGATCATTTATGCCTTTTGGGATATTTCTGTGACAATCTCTAGTAATACACAATTGCAATTAGGGCTCCAAGTATCAAATTATTTTTTAGTGCATATCACAAAGCTACGATCCTCTAAATTTCATGTTTACCATAGCATCATAAGGAAAAGGAGGGAGGTTGTTCAATAAGGCAAGGAAGGCACTTAGCGGGTTAGGTGGGGCATCAACTAGTCTTATCAGAATTGGAATTTAGTCAGGGATAACATTTTGTGTAATTTTCTAGTAAATTGAGGACAACATTAGAACATTCAAATGTATACACACCCATTTTTAGGCTTAGGTCTTCTTTAATTTCTAGGTGGCACCTTGGACTCTGCAGTAAAAGAATGCACGACAGGGGAATGTTGATTTGAATCACTTAGAATTTGAAAATTTTCAATGAATTTCCTCGTTATTGTTCATCCAGCAAAGGAGACACTAATGCTAACAAATATTACCAAATCAACATATCTAATAACCGTTGTTGAAAGAAGACATTATGACCCTAAAACAAAGGCTACGGACAAATTCAATCTATGAAATTGAAATATAAATTTAAAATTTATGTCATATCGTTTGAAGAAAAACCTGAATCACTGCTTAAGCTACTAAAACATATGGTTCCCAGAAAACTAATAGGCCCACTGTTAACGTTACCCCACAACCCGTTTTGTTTTGTTGTTTCAATTTAAATAATTAATTGGCAATCCATTGTTTTCATTTCATTTTCACAAAATATACACACGTGACTGCTAAATTTGATATCGATGTATGTCATTAATTAAATTGGAGAGTTGGCACGCCTAAAAGTGAGAGCAGTAAAGCGTGCCGAATATAAAGGCCCAAACCCTGAGGATGAGCGGGGTAGCTGCCAGAAAATCTCAGGGTATCGATCGCCATGTATGCAAATATCAAAGACGTTTTTGAAAAAAATAAACCATCAAAAAAACGTTTGGTAAAGGTCAAAACATGTCATGAGAAATGGTAATGTAAAATTTTCAAACGTATTTAATGGGCAAAATATGCCCTATCACTGAAATTTTTCCTATCAAATTCCAACGCTTCCTGCACCCATCACAACGAAAACTCTCCTTAACAGTGCATATTGCACTTCTAAAGAGCATTCCTCACACTCTTGCTCAAGATGCGACCTATGTCCTACAAGGAACTTCTCTTCCCGGATGAACGCGCTGAGACTGGAAGGAGGTACCAATGAAACCATGTTGCAATGATACCGAGTAATGATGCAATATGATCATACCTTCATGCATAGAAAGATGCAAAACCCCGCTAATACATTGACAGTAAATAGAGGAAATTTCGTATAAAATTCAAGAAGCTACAATGCAAAGGGCACATCATAATGATATATAAGTGTGATGAAATCATTGGTTAATAATGAGGTGAATGTAAACCACGTCAAAGAATACGATGAGTAAAAGGATGTGCAAGACTCTGTAAGCCCTACCATGAAAGAGACTCGTGAAAAATACGGTGAAGTCACCTTATGGGGAGGTTAATAAGATGAGGATTAATCCATGCGCTAGGAGATGACACACGCATATGTATATTACTATTTGCTACATTGAAAAGGGAAGTTTCTAGTAGCCAAAATCATTCAGAGCAAGGTGATGGAATCACTTTAAAATGTTCCAGGATATATTGAGATATATACTTTGTCCAAAAAAATGTAATGGTCAATGTGCTGTATAGAAGGTCCAAACAAATATGCTATAGATAGACAACATGTTGTGCGAGAAGTAAATTAAAAGGGATACATTGAATGCACTGTGCTACAAGCAAATGTTTGGGGAAATATAATGTAATTAAAACAGAAAACTACAACAAATAGACAGGGAGAAACACCAGCGAACGTGAGACAAAGCTCACACAACTTCATTAATCTATTTGCTCAATTACATCACACTTATATAGGAAACTCACACACCTAAACTTCCTGAATATGTGCAACCAATTCCTAACCACTCACAACTAATTCTGTTCAACCACTTACAACTAATTCTGTTCAACCACTCATAACTAATTCTGTTCAACTAATTCTATTTCTGCATTATTCTCACATCCTCCCTTAATGGAGAAA